>KV458866.1:0-124968 GCA_001662605.1 Pseudogymnoascus sp. 05NY08
GTCACCTGACCCGCAACCCATCCGCATCAGCCCTGAGGCACAAGACATCCTTACAGTAGCGTTCTATATGTCTTTAGGCTAAGAGCAAACGTATGGCTATCCCTTCTATATAAGTCATCCTAGGATTAATTATAATAAAGGCTTCATTAACATGTAAAGTTTTGCCCTTAGAAGGCTTACCTAATGCTACTAGATAGACAAGTCAAACTCTACATTTAGTGTTGAACTGCCTTAATATTATCAAATTACGCCTTAAGCTAGACTTAGCACCTAGTTTAATCATTAAGTAGGAGTAAATTATACTACAAATAGATTAATTAAATAAACAATTTTTTATTGAATAAATAAATATTCGGGGATTAAATTCCAAGACTCCGATGAGTGATTGTCAGAACCAGCACATGACGGAGCTGACTAATCCAACAACCAACATCGCTTCCCCGAATCCAACAAGGCGCTTTTGTTCCCCACCTTTACCGCCGACGTTACTTATCCAAGTCCGTGATTTGATACTCTCTATCAAAACTAAATGGAAATCTCATCTATAATTGTGTCATCCAACAAGACATATATCTCTCTCGGCGTACGAGCTGGTCATGTCGCTCGACCTAGACGCCCTTTCTGACAGCGAGATAGCTGCCCTTTCCGAGAATCCACATGTCAGAATTAACAGCACTAAGGTTGCGCGGGGTCTTGCCAAACTCTCTGATGAGATTGCTGTCAAATTCGGATGGGGGATTACAGATGAAGAGGTAGCCAACCAAAAGTTTGCGTATGAATATTCTCTCAAAAGCGACATCAAAGTTCCCAAGATATATCGATTCTTTAGAATCGGGGACAAGGCATACATCGTGATGGATTTCATCGAAGGGGTGACTCTGGATGAGATGAATTGCCGTGAGCATCCAGAACTCATCGATCGCTTGGCTCTAGCTATGGAGAGTCTCTTCTCCCAAATACCATGCGGCCCGCCTGGTCCTACGAACGGTGGAATCCCCCGGGGTTATCTCTTTTCGGAAGATGGCGCGCTCACAACTTTCAACACGATTCCCAAACTCAATCAATGGATGAATAAGCGCCTCCGGGCTAAGGATGGCGAGCCTGGGTTTGATTTCATGGCATCTGAGTGCGTGTTCTATCACCAAGACCTTGCCCGTCGAAATATCATTCTGCGTCCGGATGGTTCGTTTTGTCTTATTGACTGGGAACATGCGGGCTTTTACCCTCGTATCTGCGCGGCATATTGTCTTCGATTTGTGAGGATATTTGATTGGGAATTCGCCAGTGATCTCTTAGAGGCCTTGGAGAAACTCTGGCCAAAAACTGAGAATCGAGACGACTTGCTCAAGATGCTGAATCGAGTGTATCAAAACAATTTGAGGTATTCATAGTAAGTTACACAGCCATATCTCCCGTTTTAAGATTCTAACTATCGATAGCTTCCCACCAGACCATCCCGCTAGGTTCGAAAATTTCTGCAAGAACAACGGGATAGCCATCCCATCTACTACAGGAAAATCGCCAGTGATCTACCCTTATCCACCATCCGATTTCCCGTCGCCTCCTTCTTCTCCCTCTAAATGAAAGTCACACGAACTGCCCTTCTTTGATTTGGGACGGGGTTGTATGGATTATATTCTCGTTATCCCGGTGATATTTAAGTTTCAAGTCGCCGTAGAATTGTTCTGTTAATTTCCGATGATTAGGAGGGGCGACAGCAATGTAATTGTTTACTAAAAAGTCGTTGAAGAGATACCAGCTAGTTAAATATTAGCCTCTAATTCTACATAAATGGATATAATGAATGAGTATACGTACACCCAATGTCGACATCCATTTCCAAGGCCTGTCATCCTGTACCTGTTGCGGCCCTTGTCGACTAGGAGGTTGCAGAACTCGTACACCTTTTTGCCAGGTACTATAGGATAGTCGAATCTTGCAAGTTCAGAACGCGAGATGACATAGTCGTGACTAGTAACGCCGAAGCTTCCAAGTTCGTCCGATCCATCCACAGTGCTCATGTTTAGGAGTACAGATGCCAATTTGTTGCCCGCTAGAATTAAGAAGATCGACCAGTGGTTTGCACTCCTCCCGTCGTCGGTTTTCGACGCATTTCCACCTGTATGGACAACAACTCTAAGCGTGGCGACTTCCGAACTCACCTATCGAGACGTGTTGTAGAATGTATCCAGGCTAATTGCGACCCTCTTGGCTTCTTTCTGCGAATAGGTAGAGGCGGCGTAGTCGCTTGGGGACCCTCTGGCAGAGGAACTGCTACCGCCGGCTGAGCTGTTGCCTCTGTTTCCGGACATAGTGGTTGATTTGGCAGTCGTTGAGGTGGTTGTTAAGTTCCGTAGTAGCAAAATGAGAATTGCGGCAGCGTAACAATAGTGTCGATAGAACAGTAACTGGCGATAAAAGCAATAGATAATATACAGAGCTCCCGGTGCAGTAGCAATGAGTAGTATGACAGTAGTTGTAATATGAGAAGGTCTCAAAAAGACTGAAGGCGGCTGTTGAAATTCGAGAAAGTGATACAATTGAAAGGATTATTATTTCACAGACCAGAGAAAGCTGAAGCAGTGTTGCCCGAGTAGTACTCGCCGTGGATACTACTCGCCGAATACCCCGAGTACTACTCTACTCGGGTGATATTTTCGAGTACTCGAGTATTCGCCGAGTACTACTCCGAATACTCGAGTACTGCCAAGCCCTTAGCAAAGAGGGATAAAATAGATCGTAGAATAGAATAGATAATTAAAGCTTCCTTCTACTCGAGCGTTCTATATTACTTCCTGTAATGAGTGACTCTTTGCTGTCGGCAGTGCCGGCTGAGTATCAGTCTGATACTTTAGAGCTGCCGCCCCTTATTCCGATGCCCCTTATTTTAATGCTGCAAATGCCTCTACGGCTTCAATTACCTAATTCTACTTTAATACTCTTTTCTAAAGGACTATTCTACTATACTATATTAGATACAGTGCCTACTAGGATCTAATACTAATGCCTTTAAATTAATTACAGATATACGCTAAGCTAGCCCCTAAAGAACTAGATAACGAGTAATCTATAGAAGTATCTTAAGAATTAGCACCCATTAGTATACGCAGAATATAATAAATCATCTTTAATTTAAAGCTCATTAACACCCTCTACTTCTACTTTCTTCTAGCCCTACTAAGCACCTAGTAACGCCCTAAGTTCGTTAAAATATAGAGAGCTTGTTCTCTCTTTTATAGTATTAAATAACCTACTATTACGCCTTGTTGAAAGCTAATCCTTTTAGTAATTAGTTTACTATTTAAATCCTATAGTCTTAAGTGTTAGTAGAACTACAATTAGACAGGATCTATATTAACTATTCTACTATTATAAAGTATAGCTTTAAGTAGAATTATAGCAGTATATTAGAAGTAGTAGACGACTAGTAATAACGATGGATACTTAGTCTACTCAAAACTATTCTAAGTATATAGTAGTTATAGTACACTAGATTAATGATAATTAGTAAATGAGAAATACTATACTTAACGTTATACACCTATAAGAGCTAATCTACTCTAGCAAATACCTTACTAAACAGATGATAAATGTAATAGACAATTATAGTATTATAGCTACAATCTTTACTATTATAAGAGATAACGCCTCTATAAATACAACAATGCTATTTAAATATAAGAAGCTAGCTTTAGCGTAACCTATTACCCTTAAATAGCTATAGGCTTTTATAGCAAAAGTAGGAGACGTACGCTATATTAGGTATATTATTAATATTGCTATTTAAGCTACTTTAGCCTCTTTAAAAGCAACGCTAGATAAAGGCCTACAGGCATATTAGCTTAAGATTAAGGAGGCATAGATACTACTTACTTCTGAAAATAATATCGTTACTATTCTTACTAAGCTCTAGCGTTATATATATGTGTTTTAGAACTACTATAGGTAAAAAGACACCTTAAAGAATTAGTGTAAAGCTATAGGTATTAAGGTCTGTTAGTTAATGCTTAATATGCTAGTTAGATAGAGCTTAACTTATCATATAATTAATATAGCTTTAAAGCTTTAAAGCTTTAGGTTCTAATTATAGCTTTATATGTATTATAGCAACTTAATATTAGTATAAGAGATATTGCTTTAATAGTAAGAGACTAGGCTATACTACATAACTTATTAAAGCTATTCTATATCTTTGTCTGCCTAACTAAGAAGTTATAGGGCTCTTCTTATCTAACTCTTAACTATGCTGTTCTATAGTATATAAGGATAATTAAGAAGCTTAAAGATATAAGACGTAAGCTACTAGAACAAAGCCTAATTACTACTACTACTTTAATTACGTTAAAGAAGCTTAATGATTACTATACTCTAGCTATAAATTAGTACTAGAGCCACTCTATAATTACTATAATCTATAATCCTTAGTATAACTTTAACGTCTTTAATATTATATAGAAGGATAGCACGCACTTAACTAAGAAGAATTAGGCAAAAGTGTAGTAGCAGGACTACTTCTATTAATATTTAGGCTATAAGTCTAATATTTAAGCAGCAGATGTTATAGACAGTATTAAAGCTAAGGATCTAGCTATAGAGTAAGCTATAAATATTAATATCAACTTAGAAGATAAGTTATATGTATTATAAAGCTGCTATAATATTAAGCTAGAATAGAAGTAATAGATAAAGGAGCTAATAGTTAGTTAGGATATAGATATTCTTAAGTATTAGCAGAGTAAGCAATACTAATATCTATTAATTACTTCTATTACAAAGGATTACTTAGCTATTCTAGCTACCTTTGTAGACTCTAAACGAGTATTTAGTGTTAGTAGTAATATTATCATAAAGAAACGGAACTAATTATTACCTTCTACACTTAGATATCTACTCTACCTACGAAATTAGGGTGTTTTATCATAAGGCGACAACGAAGACAGCAGCGACGATGTAGATAATGAGAGTTAGAATAGTATATATATAGTGATATTTTAATTTCTACTCTATTTCTATTTATATGCGAGTACTACTCAGGTATTCGAGTACCGGTACTCGAATACCAGTACTCGAGCTTCAATTTTGAGTACTCTACTCGAGGATGCTCGAGTAGTACTCGGAGCGGTATTCGGGCAACACTGAGCTGAAGGTTTATATATTCATTTCTACACAGTATCGAAATTGACCCATCTAATTTTGGATCTGAGAAGCGCTGGTCGAGAGACACCTGATGCCAAATGGAAAAGTCATCAGGATCGATACGAATATAGAGATAGACGGGAAATCAATCAAACTGATGAGCATCGGATAAGGGTTCGGGAAGACTTTGAAAACCAGGCAGAAGTGTCGCTGGAAGATCTCACCGCTGATAACGAGAAGAAGCTGTTTTCGACGAGGAAACCTCAGGCGGTTACTCGAGCACCGGATGGTTGTGTCTGGCGATGGGGATATGGGACACAGTGGTACCTAGATCCTTCAGGACCTAAAGGATCCGCATGGGAACATTAGTTGTAGTAATTAGCGGAAGTTCTTTCCCAGCTTTGCTTGAACCCACGGCATTTGCCTTCCTGCATACAAATACTTGCGTCCCGAGTGGTGATTGTGTGAACGAATGATTATAAGAACTTTCTCTCCAGACTGACTGGACGAATGTAAGAAATTGGCAGCTATAGTATGCTGCCCAGCATTATCAATACAGGTATCTATTACCACTTCCATCCTATGTACACGCCCTCGCACTCCAGAGATGCCATCCACCAAGGGTATCATTGCATCTCTCTCCCCCGACTCCATATCACCCTCCCAGAGCTACCTTCGTCCTCACACCATCCCCAACTCGCTACTCATCGTCCAAAATCCGACTCGCCAGCGGCCCAAAGAACGGAACCTCGCACCGATCAAGCGTATCCGCTACACCACCGTCAGCACTTCCCTCCCACCCAAAAGCCGCACCAGAAAGAGCACTCACCATCCTTATAAGCCCTCAGCGTCAAATACCCAATCATCCCCACATCCCCCACCAACAACACCCAGCTCAAGAAACTCGACCACGCAAACACAAGATGCACCACAAACATCGCACTAAACAGCAGCGCCGACTGCCACGCATGGAACCTATAAACCGTCAACCTCATCCTCACCAAGCCAATCCCCCAGCTACCCCCTTCCCACCCACCCACCACAACTCACCTCACATAATCACTCTTCCACTCCACCAACAACAACCCCACCGCCCCCGCCGGCGGCAACGCCAAATACGCCAAACACGCCTCATAATCCAACCTCAACGGCAAACTAGTCTCATAATCATGCAGCGCCTCGCGCCCACGCCCACCCATCTCCACATCCCTTGTATTCGTGAACCCACCACCCTGCGCCGGCGGCGGAGGACTACCAGATTGCGCGGCCCATGGATTCGCGTGTGAAGACTGGAGTGGGGGAGAAGCGGAGGTAGAGCGCCGGTCGGTGGGGGGTGGTGAGAGCGTGCGCGTTGCGTCTGGGGAGGTGTCTTGTGCGAGTTAGCTTTGGTTCAGGTACTCGGTGCTTGGGGACGGGCAAACCTTGATATGGTGCGAAATCCATATTAGCGACGACGACGACAATCTCAGCAGCGGTGCAGCAGTAGCCCTATTAAAAGGGGAGGTGATGGAAGGTGGAAACTTGAACGTGGGTTTTGGAACTGGTTGTTGGTGGTCGCGATATACTTTGACAGTTCCTGCTAGCTACGCGGGTTGCGCGGCCATGCGGGCTTGAGGTGGGGCAAACAGAGCAAACAGGGGATGGGAAGGGGCGATGATGGCGGATGTGGATGGGGGGTGGATTTGTAGATTGTGGCACGTGCGCGATTGGGGGAGTTGGTGGTGGGTGCTATGGGTAAATGGAGATCGGGGGTTGAATACCCGGGTGCTGGGCACGAGGACAGACTGTGCATGAACGATTGGAGAGGGGGGGGGATTGTTTATATGTTGATATATGAAATAGAGATGCATAGATATAAATCAGGGGAGAGGCACAAGAGGATATCTATATTGACAATCACTGGGCCTGGCTGGGAATAACTTCACCTCAAAAGGAAAAAACCGGTCGATCCCCGCGTCCAAGGCGCTCAATTGCCGCATCATCAGAACGGCTACTCGTACTGTATATGGTATGGAATTGGGAATACAAATCCACCATCCTCATCTCCCTTTTCATCACTCCCTTCCCATCCCGGTCGCTCCCTTCTTAAAAAAAACGCTCAAAAAGACAACACGCCCCCTCCCTCCCCCATTCACAACCCCCCCTTTTCAACTCAACGTATCCCTCTTCCCAGCCTGTAGAAAGGTTTCCAAAAAAAAATGAAGACAAAAAATAAACGTTAAAAAGTAAAATAGACAAATCGAAATCGAGTAAAAAGCCCGCCAGCCTCCCGCCTCCCCCCACAACAAACCACCGAAACCCTTGATAAGAGGCGTGGAAGTGGGGGGGTGATGAAGGAGGCTGGGCTGGGGGGAATCAGTTTCCGTATATGCACCGCGCTCATGTTATCCTGCCCTAAAATCGCCTTATGTCGTGTCTCTGTGTGTGTGAGTGTGTTCACCCTGCCCGTTGTCGCCCTACTCCGTGTATCCCTACCGAGAAGCCCTGTTTGCTCCCCAGCTCACCTGAATTCAATTGCGCCGTAGGTCCCGCGGTCTGGGACATGCTTGAGCTCGAGCTGTTGGAATCTAGGGAGTGTTAGTCAAGACTCGAACGACCGATGCTGGTAGTAAAGGGATACGCACTTCTCGCTCTTCGCATGGAAGTAAATCCCGCTCACGCTCCCACTCCGCTGGTTAAAGCAGATATAATAGAAGCCCTCAAAACTCGCCCCCGTAATCGTGCGCACCCGGTGGTCCGGGACGAGGAAGTGTTCCTTCCAACGCATGAAGATGTTCTCTCGCTGCGCCAGGTTGGGGATGTGAAGGTTCCCCCGCCGCGCAGCCTTGCTGAAGGGCCGGAACGCCTGGAACTTCGACCAGTGCTCCAGGTCCACTTTGTCCGTCGAGCCCCAGTCGTCGTGCTTGGTGAGGAAGGAGTACTTGGACCCGATGATCTCGCCCTCGAAGTACGTCGTCAGGGTCGGGTGGTCTTCTGTCAGGCCTAGCCGCGGGTTGGGTTAGCATCTATCATGTATATATATAGTTCGAAAGGCTGGTTGGGGGGTCGCACCTTGTATGCGCAGGTATCCGCACAGCGACGACTCTCTCATATCGACATGTTTAATCTCAACCTGCACCTCATAAACCTGTCTCTCCGAATGCTGCGTGCCGCGAAACTGGCTTCCCGACCGCAAAAACGACGACGGCGACGACGGCTTCAACTACATCCACCCACTCGTCAGCACATTGCCTCCCAAAAAAACACCCCCAATCAAATCAAAATCACTCACCCGAACATTAGAGAACTCATAGCTCATCGACGGCGAACTCCCCGCATAACTCCTCCTCAGCACCGGCGCCTCCCTCTCCTTCTCCTCCCCCTTCTCCTCCACACTAGCAGGCGACAACATCTCCACGCTCGCCCGCTCCCCCGCCTCAACCCTCTTCATCATCTGCTGCTGCTGGCCATCCGGCGGCGGCGTAGGCGTAGCGCTCTGACTCCCACCACCAACCGCCTCTGACTCCTCGCTGCCCTCAACCGCCACCCACGCCTCCTCCCCGCGCTCCTCCTCCGGCGGACACGACGCGTGCAGCCTCATCGCCTCCTCCGTCGCCGCCGCATCCACACGCACTGATGGCGTGCCTGGCATATCGATATCGGAGTCGCTCGCTCGAATCGTGGCGCCCACGGCCGAGTCCCGCTCGCTGGCCCCGTCTGACGGTGTGGAGCCGCCTTGGATTCCGGGGTATGGTTGGGTGGTGGGTGGTGTACTGTACAATCGCTGAAGGGGAGGGAGGGTGTTAATCTGACGGTGCCGGGGCGGCGAAATGCATCGCTCGGCGGTTGGGGTGTATGGGATTTGTATTGCGGGATTGTACAGGATTGTCGTCGATGGTGATGGAGAGAGTGTGTGTGTTGTTTATAAGGCGGGTTTCGTGGGGTTTTTGGTGGCGGGAGTGGATGGATGCGATTGTCGATTCTATGACCCCCATCGGGTGCCAAGGCTGGCCTGGTCCTGGCTTGCCAGTGGTTGGAAGGAACTAAAAAGGGACGGATGGGGGGACTTCCAAGGTCCAATCCCCGCAAATGCTGTCTTTCACCCCACGGACGGCTTTTTTTTTTAGAGCGATGGCGAAAAATCATGGCAGGTACAGAGTGGAAATGGGATATATGATATATAGATAATTGAGTATCACATATAGATGAACATTAAAGAACGATAAAGGACGTCAAGATCCCAAGGTGTCAAAGTGTCAAAGTGTCAAAGTGTCAGGGCGAAAGTGCTGGAAAAGCAATATTCCTCCATGCGGATATCTACATTTGATCATGCTTGGTCTGCTTGCTTGGTCCCTGTGGTCCTTGTACAGCCTCAAAACGCACGCCTTTTCTTGTAATTCCCCTGATCAACCTTCAATGGTATCGAGAAACGCGATATAAAACGCCCCCCGTTTCTCCTAGCAAAATGCGCAAATGCCACACAACGCCCCCCTTCTTCTTCCTCACACTGCTCATATCGGCTTGATCTTGAAGTGAAGGCCTATCAGCGAGAAGACCAGCGCCTTGAGGTCCTGCACGAGGTAGTAGAAGACGCGGAGGCCTTCTGGGTCGGCGGAGTCGCTCACGTCAACCAGAGATCCAATCTTCGCTGTCTGGATTGCGCAAGTGTTGTCAGTATCACAGCACATCGTGACGGATGGTGCAGCAGGTATGGCTTACCTCAAACGAGATGTGGTCATTCCCCAGTCTGATCTCCAGCTCCTGTCGCCCGTCCTTGTTCTTCTGCGGCCACTTGCCATCATCTTCCCTGTATCATTGTCAGAACATATGTATTGTGTTATAACCAGCCACCCTTTTGCTTGATTGACATACTTCAGAATCTCGCTGGTTTTGATGATGCGCTTGATCTCGTCAATCATTGTCGAGCTGACACACACTACACGCATCCTGATTAGCTATACACCCAACCGGCAGGGGCAATCAGCCAGACGCACTCTCTTTCCGGATCAGGGAGTCATTGCGGTAGTTTGAGTTGTTCGCATATCGCGCCGATGCGCTCCTTCCGTCGCCCAGCACGCGGAAGTCGAACTCTGGAGGAAGGTACAGTCAGTGGATGCGCAGCGGGAGAAGGGCGGGCGTGAGAGGAAGGTACCTAGGAATTCGTGGCCGTGTCGACCTTGGTGTCCTGAGCTGTAGAGTGAGTTAGACAAGACAGAGCCGCGGGGTGTATGGGGTCAACGGGGAGGGAGGGGATGAAGCAAGACATACTAGTAGCGGACATAGAAGGGTTCAGAGTTTGCAGGAGCGGTGGCAGCCATCTTGACTCTGAGTCTATAAGCCTGTGCCTATAAACAATTGATGCAGCTGGAGAGTGAGGTTGAGGCTGTAGAAGAGTAGATCGTAGATATATATTAATTGTTGAAGGTGGAATTATTGTCTCAGCCCTGTCAAGCTTTCGCGACTGAGACCACCCAAAAGACCCGTCGAACGGTCGAACACCACCAAAATGACACCCTTGCTCCGATTTTGGCGGGGCAGAGTCCAAGGTACCACTCCGGAACCACCCACCACCCACCAAACCGCCGCTTTCACGTGACTTGAACGAACACATCGCTTAATTCACGGAATCTCCAACGTGGTTCTAACTAAGGGGATAGAGCCGCAATTAAGAGAGCTTGTTGATTGATTGTTGTTGATAAGCCTCACCATATTGATACCCTTGGGGACTCCGATTCTACAACCCTACAATCCTACAGTCTTTTGCTGTGCTTCTTCCTGTTGACGCCGATCCCTCCGTCGACAACCCTCCGCAAACCCACGGCCTCTGCCCGCGCATCGACTGAAGCTGGGGAAACACGCAAGTTCTTGACCGACAAGGAGCAAGCCACAGCCCACAGGTCCGCCCGATTCGGGGAGCAAACCAACACACAATGGCCTCCTTCCTCGAGAGCTCCTACAGCTTGGTGCACCAGGACAACCTCTCCGATGTGCCCTCCATGTCCGAGCTGCGCACGCAGCTCGAGAAGGGGACCGACGAGACGAAGATCGAAACCATGAAGCGCATCCTCACAATCATGCTCAACGGCGACCCAATGCCCCAACTCCTCATGCACATCATTCGCTTTGTCATGCCCTCCAAGAGCAAGCCCCTGAAGAAGCTCCTCTACTTCTACTACGAGATCTGCCCCAAGCTCGACGCCGGAGGGAAGCTCAAGCAGGAGATGATCTTAGTCTGGTAGGCTCACCACATACATCACCAATGATTCATAGCTAACTATAACACCAGTAACGGTGTGATGCACGATCTTCAGGGGGCCAACGAATTTATTCGAGGGAACACACTCCGTTTCCTGTGCAAGCTTCGGGAACCCGAGCTCATCGAACCCCTCATCTCCTCGGTCCGATCCTGCCTCGAGCACCGCCACGCATACGTCCGCAAAAACGCTGTTTTTGCAGTCGCCTCCATCTTCCAGCTCTCAGAATCCCTGATCCCAGATGCTGCTGACCTGCTTGCCGCCTTCCTCGAGACCGAGAGCGATCACACATGCAAGCGCAACGCATTCGCCGCGCTCTCAAGCATCAACCACGACAAGGCTTTGGCATACCTCAGCAGCGTCTTCGACGGTATCCCCAACGCTGATGAGCTGATCCAGCTCGTAGAGTTGGAGTTTATCAGGAAAGATGCGTTCCAGAACCCCCAGAACAAGGCCAAATACCTGCGCCTGATCTTCGATCTCCTCGAGGCGGGTGCTTCCACAGTGGTATACGAGGCGGCGTCCTCCCTGACGGCATTGACGAACAACCCGGTTGCGGTTAAGGCAGCGGCTGCCAAGTTCATTGAGCTCAGCATCAAGGAGGCGGATAACAACGTGAAGCTTATCGTTCTCGACCGTGTCGATCAGCTCCGTCGCAAGAATGAGGGTGTCCTGAACGACCTGACCATGGAAATCCTCCGCGTGCTCTCTAGCCCAGATATTGATGTCAGGCGCAAGGCCCTCGAGCTGGCCCTGGAGATGGTGTCAAGCAAGAACGTGGCTGATGTTGTGCTTCTCCTGAAGAAGGAGTTGACAAAGACTGTTGACCAGGAGTACGAGAAGAACAACGAGTACCGCCAGCTTCTCATCCACTCGATACATCAATGCGCCATCAAATTCTCTGAAGTCGCCGCAAGTGTCGTTGACCTGCTGATGGATTTCATCGCGGATTTCAACAGCACCTCGGCTGTCGATGTCATCTCGTTCGTAAAGGAGGTTGTCGAGAAGTTCCCCAAGCTCCGCCAGACTATTGTCGAGAGACTGGTCTCGACTTTGAGCGAGGTCCGCGCCGGAAAGGTTTACCGTGGCGCACTCTGGATTGTCGGAGAATACTCTACGGATGCCAATGACATCAGAGACGCCTGGAAGCGGATACGCGCCAGTTTGGGTGAGATCCCGATACTGGCTTCCGAGCAGCGGCTACTGGATGAAGGGTCTGAGGGCCAGGAGGAGAAGGAGGCTCACACGAACGGCACCGACAAGCCATCAGCACCGACCGGTTCAAGGAGGGTATTGGCAGACGGCACATATGCGACCGAGAGCGCTCTCACAAGCACCTCCGCAGTACTGGCAAAGTTGGAAGCTGTCAAGGCTGCACAAAAGCCGCCGCTCCGCCAACTTATCCTGGATGGCGACTACTACCTCGCGAGCGTACTCTCGTCAACCCTCACAAAACTCGTCATGCGTCACTCAGAAATCTCCAAGGACGAGGCACGAACAAACGCCCTCCGCGCAGAGGCTATGCTGATCATGATCTCCATCATCCGCGTTGGACAGTCGCAGTTCGTCAAGGCTCCTATTGACGAGGACTCGGTGGACAGGATTATGTCCTGCGTGCGATCGCTGGCGGAATTCGCACAGAAGAAGGAGCTCGAGACCGTGTTCCTTGAAGACACCCGAAAGGCGTTCAGGGCTATGGTCCAGGTTGAGGAGAAGAAGCGCGCGGCGAAGGAGGCGGTGGAGAAGGCCAAGACTGCTGTCCAGGTTGACGACGTCGTTCAGATCCGCCAGCTTGCCAAGAAGAATGCCAGCGATGGCGCTGATGAGATTGAGCTCGACCTCGAGAAGGCCACGGGAGGTGACACTGCAACTGAAGATCTCTCGTCGAAACTCAGCCGCGTCGTCCAGCTCACTGGTTTCTCGGATCCAGTTTACGCCGAGGCGTACGTCAAGGTCCACCAGTTCGATATCGTCCTCGACGTCCTGCTCGTCAACCAGACTACCGAGACGCTGCAGAACCTGTCCGTCGAGTTCGCCACCCTCGGTGACCTCAAGGTTGTCGAGCGCCCGACGACACAGAACCTCGGCCCCCACGACTTCCAGAACGTCCAGTGCACCATCAAGGTCTCATCCACCGATACCGGCGTCATCTTCGGCAACGTCGTCTACGACGGCCAGAGCTCGACCGACAACAACGTCGTCATCCTCAACGACGTCCACGTCGACATCATGGACTACATCCAGCCGGCCACCTGCACCGAGACCCAGTTCCGCACCATGTGGACTGAGTTCGAGTGGGAGAACAAGGTCAACATCAACTCCAAGGCGAAGTCGCTCAGGGAGTTCCTGACGCAGCTTATGGCGTGCACAAATATGACGTGTCTGACCCCCGAGGCTTCGCTGAAGGGCGACTGCCAGTTCTTGAGCGCGAATCTGTACGCGCGCAGTGTGTTTGGTACGTTCTTATCCTTATTTCTCCCCTTCTTCCATCCTTCTTCAATTCTAGGGGTCTTGTCAACTATGCAGAACGTTTACTAACATATCACAGGCGAGGACGCGCTAGCAAACTTAAGTATCGAGAAGGAGGGTGACGACGGCCCCGTCACGGGTTTCGTGCGCATCCGCAGTCGCTCGCAAGGCCTGGCACTAAGCCTGGGCTCGCTGAAGGGCCTCAACAAGGTCGGAGAGGTGGCTTGAGCGGGGCCAGCTGCCTGATAGTTGAAGAAGAGGGGGTTACGGAACATACTAGAGCGCCATCACCGGCTGCAAATCGATGAATTATGGGGGCTGTGTCATGTCTGGGTATGTTGGAGGGCTTTATGATTGTGATGGAAGGGGGGCAAGAGGGAGATGTAGTGCTAGAAGCGTTACATTGGTATATAATGCGAGCCACGCCGTTGTTTTGCGAAGAGAGGAGGCGCAAAAAAAGAAGCCTTGGGCGTTTTTTTTATGTAGAGCCGTAGGCATTTGCAATAGTAAAGAATTGATAAATGAAAAGGATTCGACGATGTGTGTGTGTTTATTTGCGGGGAAATTCACTTGTTAGAGTGTTGCTTGCAGGATGAATATATAACAAATAACAATGTAAGTAATTTATTCACTCATTCAGTCTTTCACATGTAAGACATTTCTTTGTTCTACGTATTTTATTCTCGTATTTTGATGTTCCCCGTTTAATTTATGTGCGTCTATTTTTTTTTATTTCCCCAGGTCAGGAGTCGTCAGGAACCCAGACCATCCAACCTCGGCGTTATTGTTCCGGCCCGTAATACTACCACTACACTACTACACACTACAACCTTCCTTAGTAAGATAGTCTGGGTAACGAGAGCATTGCGGGTAATACTACCTACCTCTCTTACTCTTATATTCACTGTCTTTATCTTCCTTCCTTTCTCCTCCGTCTCTCTCCCCTCCTACTCAATCTCAAGCAAGAAACCAAAACGAAAAGGCATATATACAGCATGCTTAAACCACCACACTCGCTATAAGTAATGACCGACCACGCAACACCTGCATCGCCCACCCGGGCCTCCAGCGACCCCTTCATGGACCCCGCTGCCCCCGACGCCTCCGGCGATGGAGGAGACATTGACTTAGCGCGCGACACCACCCTCGTGGTTGGCAAGGATGCCAGCCTCACCCTCGGCACCGAGTCGCTGATTGTACTTGGTGAGCACTCCTCCTCCTCCTCCCCTCTCACCGCGCCCCTGCGCCGGACAGCCCGGCATTGGGCAGCGCAGACACGAGACATGGAGCCAAACTAACGGGCTGCTTTGCGCCCAGATGACGATTTTCAAAAGGACGGAAAGACCTCGTGCTGCGCGCTGTGCCGGCCCGGTAGGCACCCCCGCTGCGCGCACTCGTGACAGCTGCAATCCAACAACAGAACTAACGGCGCAAATAGGAAGCTCAAACACCCGCGCCATCCCCTTCTACAACGTCCTCTGGGCCGAATCCTCCGACTCCCTCCTCACCATCTCCTTCGCGGCCCCCATCTCCAAAACCGCCGTCCGCCCCGAATTCCTCACCTACCCCCTCCCCCTCGACCCGGAACCCGCACGCATCTGGATCGCCAAGCTCCTCGACCGCGCATACGGCGAGTCGCAGAAGGGCAAGCGCGCGAAGGTGCTCCTCAACCCACATGCCGGGAAGGGCGGCGCTGTGAAGTGGTGGATCAGGGATATTGAACCGATTCTCCGCGCTGCTCACGTCGAGATGGATGTACACACCACCTCGAGCCAGGGGGAGGCGGTCACGATCGCTGAGAAATTGGATATCGAGGCCTTTGATATGGTGGTCTCGTGCTCGGGGGATGGGCTGCCGCATGAAGTCTTTAATGGGCTTGGAAAGCGCCCGGATGCTCGGCGTGCGCTGGCTAAGATTGCGGTCGTGCAGATGCCATGTGGTAGCGGCAATGCGATGAGCTGCAACTTGACGGGCAGCGCGAGTCCCAGTCTCGCAGCGCTGGCGACGGTCAAGGGCGTCGTGGCGCCACTGGATCTCATCTCCATCACGCAGGGATCGACGCGCACGCTGTCCTTCCTGTCGCAGTCAGTCGGCATCGTGGCCGAGTCCGATCTGGCGACTGAGAATATCCGTTGGATGGGCCAGGCGCGCTTCACCTACGGCTTCCTAACCCGACTACTAAAGAAGAGAATATACCCGTGTGATTTGGCCGTCAAGGTCGTGATTGAGGATAAAGCCGCGATTAGGGAGCACTATCGCCAGGAGAGTGAGAGTAGAGGTACCTTGGCCGAGAGACGCGGGAATAAAGACGAGAATGATGATGATTCGGCGGCCAGCACGAGCGCGGCGAGTGAAGAGGGGTTGCCAACGCTGAGGTACGGGACTGTTAATGATAAGTTGCCATCGGACTGGGTGAACGTTCCCTATGACACGATGGGCAATTTCTACTGCGGTAATGTAAGATACCTTCCATTCATCCCAATTCTGTACAAAGAAGTTAATCAACACACGCAGATGTCCTACATGGTCGCCGACGCAAACTTCTTCCCAGCCGCCCTGCCAAGCGACGGCCTCATGGATCTGGTCTGCATCGATGGCCACATCGCACGCACCGCCGCCGTCGACCTCATGCTCTCCGTTGAGAACAACAAGTTCTTCGACAAACCACTCGTTAGCTACCGCAAGGTGTTGGGATACCGCATTGTTCCCCGCGAGCAGGAGTCGGGATACATCAGCATCGACGGAGAGAGAGTGCCATTCGAACCGTTCCAGGCGGAGATTCACCGTGGGTTGGGGACTGTGCTTAGCTGCTCCGGGTGGAAGTACGAGGCTCAGGGCCCATAGTTGGGGGGTGTCTTGTATAAGGAGAAAGGGGATAAGGGATGATGGATAGGATAGCGTTTGGAGATCAGTTTTCGTCGCGTCGCGTCATGGCATGATATACCCAGGAGTTGCCATGGTCGAGGACGCTTGTATAATAGACTTGTGTAGATTGTACAGAATGCATTAATCGTCACCTCTTTTGCCAACACCAGACGCCGCTGTCCCTCCCATGCACTCCACTGTCTACTCCATTCCTCCAATTTCTTGCTCAAGTACGCACACGCACATCACTTTTTTGTTCCTTCACTCCGCAAAACCACCCCACCCCTCATCCTCCTCCATAACCACATCCTCCTTCTCATTCCCCGGCAACCTCTCATCCGCCAACGCCTCCTTACACTTCTTCCTCACACTCTTCGTCGGGCTCTCCTTCGCCAACACCTTCACCGGCTCCAAAAGCACCTCAAGCTCAACCCCCTTCCTCTTCTCCCCCAACCCCCCCGCCCGCTCCAACTCATCCACCCAAACATCAATAACATGATACCTCATCCCATTCGGCACGCCCCTCGCCTCTGGCTCCAACGGTCCCTCCCTCAACACCCTCATCTGCTCCTCCACCACCTCCGCCGTCCACCCCTTATCAGCACACTGCGCAAACGCAGCACCCACATACCGACGCGTCAGCAACAAAAACTTCTCCATCCTCAATACATCGATGCGCGTCCACTCCCTCGCCATCGTAGTCCAGAACGCAGCCGTGAACGCCGTGCGGTTACTCGTGTGCGTGATCGCTGGCAGCGCGGCGAGGGAGGCGGCGAGGGATTGCTGAGGGAGGGGACGGTCACAGAGCCACATTGTGTAGAAGAGCGCGGTGTGTAGCTTGAGGAGCGCGTCTTGGGGGAGGGCGCGGCGGCCGGAGAGGTAGGTGCGTAGGGAGTCGAGGGCGTTGGTGCGGGTTTGGCGGTCTGGGGGGGGGTTAGTGGGGGTGTTTCTAGAAGATTTTCGGGGGGTGGATGGGGAGGAGGGGGAATTACCTGGAGAGGCGAGTTGCTTGACGAAGGGAGTTTGGGAGAGGTCGGGGGTTGAGGTTGAGTCGGTCATATTTGCGGTTTTGGAGGGACTTTCTTATCTCTCTTTTCGTCTGGGAGGTAGAAAGATCGACGTTGTATGCGTCTAGTTTCCGAGGGGACGTATATTCTCAAATCGCCTACAGCTCGTCGCGGTGTCGAGGAGCTAGGACTGTAAGAGCGAGGGAGTTCTGGCTTATGTCGCGGCTACGACGAGGCGCTGAGGTGGGGGACTGGGTTTTGAGGTGTCGGCGATAAATAAATTTTGGAGGAGAATTTGGCGCGGGGACGCTAGGCGCGGGGCGCTATGTGCGGGAGTGGCGTGCAGTAGCGTAGGGTCGATTGGACTTGGCGGGGAGAAGTGAGGATGTGATGATGTTTTATTTGATTTATTTATTTATGGGGGAAGGAAGGTGATATTATTGTAATAATTAGGATGAACTGAATCTGGGTTTACTAGATTTTTTTATTATGACTGCTAAACTAGATTAGATTGTGAGGTTGGAATAAATATATCCTAAAGTAATTATTTAGTTCGTCGACTATAAATTATAAAATGTCAACTATTCCTTTGACAAATACTCACGGAGCTATTTACAAACCATAATAGCTATAAATAAAAGCAGGACTTGAGACTCGGGCTCATTTAGTACTCAAATTTGAAGAATCATGTCTTTGTCTGTATTGCTGAAAGCAGTCTTGCCATGCTCTCGACAAAGAGAGCTGGTGACAATGAAGCCGCATTCTCCAATGGAACCTCTTCTTCGAAGTCTACTATTAAACACTTGGTCTTCCTCAAAAATTGCAGCTATGGCATTTATCCAATTTACTCTCCATCGCCTGTATCAATATATATATCTCTTTAAATATATTTATCATTTAATAGCATGGTCAAGGTCAAGCGAGCACCCAAATCCATGATCGGGGTCAACCGAGGCATGGTGGCCCGTGCACGGGCTCTTTCCGCCTTGTTGACAACCTCCCACCTACAACTTTCAAAGCCCAAGACTCAACCTCAGCCTCGCGACGATCGCGACCGTCAACGCCACCAGAAGCTCCCAACGAAGATGCCACTTGACGAAATGAGGGAGAGACACCGTCTGTACCATGGGACGACCAGGGTATGTGATCTGACTTAAATTTCACGTCTGAAGTCAACATTAACTCATTGCGATCCAGCCTGCCGAGGAGCTTGACCTCAGTACGTTGAACACCAGGCGTCAAATCTCCAGGCATCCCAGCATTGCCAAGGCCCCATCCCAAGACGAGAATGACGACGTTGTGTTTTTATATGATACAAAGGGCCTGGAGAAGGAAATGCGGGGCTGCAATTGGTGCGAGCTCGCAAGCTTTAGCACACACTCAGATTATCCCGTCACCGTCACGAACACTGTCGACAAGGCCACGTTCCCCGAAGGATTCCACTTTATCGAGCACTCAATCTTGCGCGAAGGTGTTGCACGTGCCGACGCGGGGTTTAGGATGGGCTGCGAGTGCGGGGAAGACGGCGACTGTGAGTACAGAGGATGCTACTGTATCCAGGATATGGAGGCGAAGAAGAACAAGTTGGGGCAACCAAAAAAAGCGAACGCATATCTGTCGAAAGGGCCAAGTGCCGGTTGTTTGCGAAAGGATATCCTTAATAGCAGATTGGTGCTTTATGAGTGCCACGATTCTTGCGCTTGCTCCAAGGATTGCATCAACCGCATTGTCGAGCAAGGGAGGAAGGTGCCGTTGGAGATTTTCCGGACATCTGATGGCCGTGGTTGGGGTAAGTGTCTTTCCCACTTCTGGACCTTCATACATACTAACTTAACCAGGCGTACGATCAAGCGTCACAATAAAGGAAGGACAGTTCCTCGACACTTACGTGGGCGAGATCATCACGAGCGCCGAAGCACAGCGCCGCCGTGAAGATAGTCGTGTCGCCCAGCGCAAGGACGTCTACCTGTTTGCACTCGACAAGTTCTCCGACCCCGACTCGATCGATGACCGTCTCTCAGGACCCTGCTTGGAGGTTGACGGCGAATTCATGGCGGGGCCAACCCGTTTCATCAACCACTCCTGCGATCCCAATCTGCGAATCTTTGCGCGCGTGGGCGATCATGCCGACAAACACATTCATGATTTAGCGTTTTTTGCGATCCATGATATACCGGCTGGAGAAGAACTGACGTTTGACTATGTGGATGGGCTGGAGGGTGATTTGGCCGAGGATGGCAAGGTTCAGAAGCACCATAAGGATATGACCAAGTGCTTGTGCGGTGCGCCGGAGTGCAGGAAGTTTTTATGGTAATTGAGCGGGCTCCGGGGCGGGATTTATCTTGGGGGGCGGCGTGTTTGAGCATTTACGGCGTCATGATACCCGGTGTTTGTTGTGTTGGAGTACGGATTCTGACATGTTTGGCATGATTCTCGGGATACATGAAGCTTATTCCACATCACATTGTCACTTAGATCCACAATGATATACAGAGATCCAGTGGAAGATATACCTTCCATACTCGTGCCGCCTACAATATGAAGTGGGACTGGAAATAACATTAGTGCTCATTCACCCAGGGTCACAATGAATAAGCCATTTACCGACAAATGGAAGTCAAGAGATGAAATTCCATGATGTTAAAATGCTGATATAAATCGTGAGCTATACAGCGGCACAAGTAAATGGAGCTCATCCCACAACCCGTCGCCCCTTAAATTAACAATAATATACAGCAATCCAATGCCCTGTAATTACACCCCCACTACTCATCATCACTATCCTCCTCCAGCACCAGCGCCCTCAACTTCTCATCCCTCGCCCAATCCATCCCACTCCCCGCCACAACCCCACTCGCAACACCCTTCATCAACCTCCATCTCTGCCGACTCCTCCTCACCTCCCGCTCCATCTCCTCAATCCTCCCCCTCATATCCGGATCCGTAATATCTCCCTTCTTCTGCCCTTCCACCTCCTCCGCAAGCCCCACCATCCTACCCGCCAACTCCGTGTTACTCCGCGACAGCACCACCCGCTCCGCCTCGACGGCTGTGAGTGCTTCCCTGGCGGCGAGCACCTGCGCCGCTGTGGCTGCGAGTTCCGTGGACACGTCGTCGCGCTGCTGAATCAGCGGGAGGAGGTCCCTGCAAGCCAGTTAGTTTCGCACAGTACATATGGGACCGTGGGCAAGCAAACCGTTCTATCGGACTAGCATTCGACCCCGCATGCACAGCTTTCAGTATCGGATTCGCCACCAGTATACTCTCCGCAATACTCTTCTTCAACGCATACCGCGCTTTAGCTTCTAACAGCGCCTGCTGCTCTGCTTGGAGGTCTTCATCGGTGACTTCCTCCGTGGATGCTGGGGGGTGTTAGATCACGTGCGTTGTCGCGATGGGAGGTCGACTTACCATTTTGCGTGGATTCTGGGGCGCTGAGGAGGCCGATCTCAAGCTGGAGCTCTTCGAGACGGTCGTAGAGGTCGAGGATTTGTCGCTCGAGTTCGGAGAGTTGCAGCTCGGTGAAGCTGTCTTTTGGGGCGTCAGGGTTTGTGATTTCTAGACCAGCCATTCCGCTCGCGGCGGCGGTGTCAATGTCTGGTGTGGACATTTCTATTTATCTTGATGTTGCACTTCTTTGTCTATGATGTGCATGTGGCTGTGAATATGGCGGACAATGTGAAATATGAGTCTTTATCAGTCAGAATAGGCGTAGGAATCACAGATATCGACTTTTATGCATCCCCCTTCGTAACTCCAGCATAAACAAACACGGCCACAGTGGCTGACGCCCTTTAGCGCAATCGCAATCGCGGCGCGGGATAATTTGGTGCCTGTGTGGCGGCGTGTGACGGGGTACGGGTGACGGATGGACTGACCCTACATGCCTTAGCTCCGTCCTCCCAGGTCACTCACTCACTCATTGCTACCCTCCCGTCCACCAGCGCGAGACCTCTTCCTTCTCCCAACGCCCACCTTACAACTCCTCTCCTCTCTTCATGTTACTTTCCGAAGCTGTAGACTGAGCCCGGCGATATGGCGCTGCAAGTCTACATCGCGCATACGGGCGCGCGCCTGCAGACTGAGCCTGGCGCCTTCGCATCGTGAGCGCTACCTTGGAGGTCTCGGGATGGGGTGTGCACTGTGCTAACGTGATGGCAGGTTGGATGGGTTCAAGGCGTGGGTCGCGGATAAGGGGGGTGTGAGTGTGCAGAACCAGATATGTTTGACGGGGAGTGGGAAGTCGGTGAGGACGCAGTCGTTGTTTACTGAGGTATGTTATGTTGATGTGTTGGGGTTAGAGGGACCGCGGAAGCTATGGTTCTGTGGCTGGGGATGGCGCCGCGATGGCCCCATACGTTACCTGCTATAGGCGCCGTTGCTGTTCAAGTGGACAGTAGCTTCCTTTTGGGAATGGGCTTATCATTTGCATCGATACAAGCTATACAAGCTACAATCGCTGACACTGGTTCAACTACAGCACGAAATATTCGTATACAATCGCCTGATTCTCAACGTCTCCTCTTCGAACTCGGCCATGGAACAGATCTCGCAGCTACCGATACCCGCTACATACGAAATCGAAAACCCTCCTGATACTATAGCGGACCAAAATGACCTGGGCGCATGGAAGGACCTGTTCCACGCGCGGAGAGAATGGGCATCCAAGGTCGTCAAGGACAGTGAACGCATGTCAAGAGAGGCACAGAGGCGGTTTGGTGAGATAGACGTGATTGCGCGCTCTGTCCATGCCGCTGTTGTCAACCTGGGAGGGCATGTTGCGGGGCTGGAACAAAAGTTCCCGCAGACGCAGAAGTGGGCACAGGATATCGTAGACGAATATGATATTAGGATTTCAGAGCTGGAGCAGTCGGCCAAGCTCTTGAGGACGTTGCCGGTAACGACGACCATGTTCCGATTTATTAGCGGCAAGAATCCGAAGGGTGGGAACCACCAGCCCAGTCTGGCCGACTTGATCGATATAAACGATATCCAGCAAGCAGGAGCTGAAGCCAGTGATGCCATATCAGCGTTAAGGACGAACCTGGATGATATGACGCGGGACCTCAAGAGGATTGACTCTGGCATGGATAAGATTACGAAGAAGGAAAAGGATAGCGTGGGGGCATCTGCTATGGCGAAAAGCGAGGAGCCAGCAGGTCTTCTGGCGGACATCAAAGCCATTTTAAATAAGATCGGGAAGGATTACGAAAATCTGTTAACTTATGCGGATACACCGAAATCGATATCTCAGGCCTCCAAAACTGCCCTGCTCCATACCAGAAGCTTCTTGCCCAGCCTTTCGAAGAGGTGCATGGAGATGAATGAGATTCTGGCCGATGCAACCAACATGCGCAACAGTGCTGCTGTCGAAGCTGTGGAAATCATGCAGGGCATTGCTACACTGAATACGTTGTGCACTGAGATGAACCGGAGAACTGATGGCCTGGAGATTTCAGACGATGGGCAGAAGTCCCTGGAACTCATATTACTTGTTGCACGGCTTCCTATTGTCTATGCTTCGTTCGTGGCCGAGGCTATCCGCCGCCGCGAATGGTCGGACAAGATGAAGAGCGACTCGTCTACCCTCGCGAATGAAATGGCCTCATTTCAGGACGAGGAAGGACGAAGACGCAAGAGGTGGCAGAAGAATACGGGATTCTATTTCTGGGCTGAGAAGCCGGAACGTAAAGTCTTGGGTCTAGAGGTTAATCTTCTCGGAGAGGAGGATCAGATACCTCTGGTGTCAAGGCAGGATCTCGAAGATCTGATTAACAAGCTAAATTCCGCGAATGTGCATCCTGATATTATTGCCGAAGTATCTCAGATTATTACGGATTTGAGTGCTCCCACGAAGCAGCAAGCTAGGCGTGCAAAAGCGTTCAAAAATGGAAGTTTCCATGAGGCATCTATGGGCCGCAGCACATTGCTCGTTCGTGGAGACGACGATATCATCAGAACTTTGCAAAGCGAGAAGACCAAGACCGAGACAAAACTTAAAGGCGCGGAAAGCAGAGTGAGGAAGCTGGAAAGCCTGCTGCACCAACAGAGTCATGCCTCGAGGACATCTTCCGGAAACATATTTCTGCCTTCAGATGAACATGATCCAAGTAACATGGCTTCATCTCCCCAGTTCCGAGACGAGATTTCCAGACCTTCGTCTGTCTCGTCGCGGCGCTATTCGGCAAACAAGAGCCAGGATGACAGGGCTGCCACGCAGAGGTATATACATCTTGAGGCCGACCTCATCGCCGAACGTGAGCGAGCTGCTGGTCTTGAGAAGGAGGCCGCCGCGAAGTCGGCGATGTTATCCGACCTCAGAACTCAAGTTGAGGAAGCTACCTCGACTAAACAGGATCTTATGCAGAACCTAGAAGCGCAGCTGCGGGAGTTTGGCACCGAACGAAAATCTCTCGAGGACGACAATAGGCGCCTCAAGAGCCAGCTGGAGGATTACGAGGATAGCATAGACCGGTCCAGGGAGAATGAGAGGCTGACGTTGGATGAGCAACTGCACACCCTGCGCACCGAGCTCAACAAGGTCCGAGCTGATGCCGCAGCTGAATCTCAGAAAGCCCAAGGTCAGGTAGACTTTCTTCGGGGCGATGCCCAGCTACAAAGAGAGTCAAACGATAGTCTGCAAAAGCAACTGAATAAAGCAAGGGAAGAAAATAAGGAACTCAAAGATCGCATTGATTCCGCAGAGGATGGTCGACGAGAAGCGACCGCTTCGCTCCGTGGCGTGTATTCCGTTCTATTCCCTGCCTCTGATGAGCAAGCTCAAACTCAATCAACGGTGCTAGCTGAAAATCTTTCGTCTCGTATTAAAGACCTTGTTACCCAGGTAGGTGTGCACGAAAGAGACCTTGCTATGGCACATGCCGATCGAGAGGAGGCCAAAGAGAAGTTATCGGAAGTCAGGAAAGAATTGGCAGATATTAAGGAAAAATTGAGTTCCGATGAATCCGAAAGTGTTAGACTACATGAGGAGATTGTTGGAGAGAGAGCAAAATACGCCGCTCTGGAATCTAACATGGCGGAGCATCAGCAGGAGCTCACCAGCCTCCGAACCAAGTTTGCTGAAGGAGAGACTGGTTCTGAAGCGCTGCGAAGCAGGGTTAAGGAAGAGGAACAGAAAGTCACCTCATTAATAGCGCAGCTAACCGGCTCGAGGACCCAGGTTGGAAGTCTTCAGGAGCAGCTTAAATCTGTTGAAAGCCGACTTGAAGAGTCACAAGCCAAGCTCGAGAAGGTCAATGGTAGGTTCGAAGGGCGCACCATGCGCGCGAAGGATCTTACTCAGCGACTCTACGCCCAAAACGATCGTATATGGAGACTGCTCGACCGACTCAGCTATTCTGTGACAAGAGAGGCTGATTCTATGACAATCACCCGCATCCCGCGGCAAGAGCGAGCCAACCTCACCGACTCTTCCGACCCCAGCTCAGCCATGCGGCGCAGCATATCCGGCCAGGTGAAGAAACCTATGGTAGACAGCGGTGACCTTGAGCTCCTCTACTGGATGCATAACGATGACTCTGATGTCGAGGGCGAGAAATACGAAGCCTATCTCTCCGCCATCGGCAGCTTCGACATCGAACTCTTCTGCGACACCATCCTGAAGCGCATCAAAGAAACCGAGCATCAGGCTCGCAAAGCTACACGTGATGCGCGAACGTACCGCGATAAGTCGCACGCCGCGCAGAAGGAAGCCCATGAGAAGATCGCCTATCGGCACTTTAAGGATGGAGACCTCGCCCTCTTCTTGCCAACGCGCAACCAGGCCAATGGCGCATGGGCCGCCTTCAATGTCGGCGCCCCGCACTACTTCCTGCGCGAGCAGGACACGCATAAGCTGCGCTCGCGCGACTGGCTGCTCGCTCGTATCCAACGTGTCGAGAGCCGCGTGGTGGACCTGTCGAAGTCGATGACTGGTCAGCTGTCGACAGCTGGCGACAACGGGTCTTTCGGTGACGTGAGCGTAGACGATAGTTTCGAGGATGACAATCCGTTTGACCTCTCCGACGGGCTACGCTGGTACCTTATCGACGCCGTGGAGGAGAAACCAGGCGCGCCGCCGCTGACGCCAAGTCTCGGGAAGAGCACTGTCGCTGCAGCGAACGTGGATGCGACGGGAAGTATCCGGCACTCGAAGAAGATTTCAGGGAGCGCGGTAGACAACATCAGCAAGACCCTCAGCCGCAGCCTCGACAGCCGCCGTAGCAGCAATAACTCCCGCAAAGCAGCACCCTTCGCGTCTACGCTCGTTAAGCAGCACGACAGCGCCGCCGTCGTCGACGGCGAAGACTCCCTGCACCCATCGTCGGCGGCGGACATAACCCCCCGGCCGAACCACCCGCCGCAGCTGCAGGCAGGCGGCTCGAGCGGGCTAGAGGTGCGCGACTCCGATACTACTCCGGCGGTCTTGGACCGTCTTCTTGGGCCGTGAAGCTGACGGTGCGTGTTGTGTAATAGGCGACCACAAGCACAGGGACTAGCCCTGGGAAGAAAAGCGTGATTTGGGATAGTCTCTGGAGTTTGGATGTGAGCATTGATCGGGGACGGAAGTAGGGTGGCTGTGGAAATGTTGGGGGGTGTTTGGGGGTCATTTTTATGGCGCACGGGTTGCGTAGATGGCGTTTGGGGGTGGTGCATCTTTGGCTGGCCATCCCTCGCTGGCTTGGGGAGTTGCTTCAGGAGTTGCATGCATTTTTGGGAGCTGCGCCGGGGGTGAGTTTTATGAAGGAACTGGTTCTTTCGTCTGTATATAATCGCCTTGATTTACGGAGATTTGTCGCTATGATATCTTCGAGGGCCGAGAAGTAAAAATTTGCTTTTAGTAGTATATTTTACACAAAACATACTGCACCACGGGCTGCACCCATCAAGTATAGAATATTTACCAGTACCAACTACTATCCGTATATTCTTTCATATGCTTGGGAACATCTGTTGGAGGACACAATAATCTAAAAATGGATTTTATGCATAATGTTGTTATTATGCACGGTCCCGTCGTCAGACTTTCAGGCGTCTGCCTACCCCGCCAGTCACTACAATCAATATATTCTGCTTGGAGGACCAGCGCATCTTCGCGTTCTTGTCAACACCCTTCTAAGATTTATATACCATCACATCAGTCTCATACAAAAACAAGCTATGGCAGTCTATCTATCCGTGCCCATTCTCGACGAACTCGTTCAATCCGTTGAAGACGACCCCACTTACGAAGCTGTAAATGCATTGGCTTGTGGAATCCTCAGCTACTACTTTGCACCAGCCAACGGCTATGTAGTCGCGCTAGAACGTGGCCGAAACGACCACGGCGCAGATATGGCGATCTACCGTATTCGACTCCGTTTCCCAGGCGATCAAAGCACTCTAGACCACGCATTTGTTGGGGTGAAAGGCCCTTCGGCCCCTACTGAGCAATCATTAGATGTACTCGAAGGTGCTCTAGAACAATTAACCGCCAGATCTGGGGGGTGTTGAGCTATGATGATTCATGGAAGAAAAAATGAATTCTACGAACACAATATACTCCGATCCGTGATCAACCGCCTTGTTCCTTGGGGACCTCCTGATCAGGACCAGGCACGGAACTCATTCCATGTGCGAGATGATAGTGCTACCATCGACTGGATGTTGCGTCATATGATTCAAGGTATCTAGCTAAATCAAACTGTACTACAATCTCATTTCTTCTCCGCCGCTACAAACCTCAAATATTGCCCCACAAGCTCTTTCAACGTCTCCTCGAATGATAAGAACTCCCACCCAAACTCTTTCTCCGTCTCCCGAGTATCCAACCTCCAGATCTTCGCCCTTAGGCTCCACCCTAATTTTAATGTCCCGTTCTCCACAGCTTCTGGAAAGAACTTCCTAACATAGTTCTGCGCACCTTCCCAATCAATACCATCCGGTGCATCAGAACTCAAAATATAATCTCTGTTCCCTTGCACACTCGGCTTCAACGCATCGATATGCGCCCTAGCCACATCATCAACGTGCACTGTAGCCCCTGCCATCTGCGGGATATTGGCATCCAGGAGCGGACCAAGTGCGAGAGAGTTCCCGGACGTCACCAACTCAGCGGCATTTGTAGCCAGTTCATCTGGCCCGAATACTACTGTTGGCAGCAAGTTGACGAACTCAAATTCTGGCTTCTCCTCCTCCATGAATTTTCTTGTGGCAATGCGGGATAGGGTCTTGGATGCGAAGTATGCTTCCATTGACGTGCCGTAGGGACCGGCAATGTTAGAGTTGATGTCGGCTGCGGTAAATAGTGTGAGGTCTGGGGACGCAGGCGCGGGACCAAACATCCAGGCGAGGGAGACCAGGGTTACGGCGGAGGAGGTGATGACGACACGCTTGATTGAGGGAGTGCGGTGCGCAGCGTTAAGGATGGAGAGGGTCATTTTTAAGGCTGGGTTGATAATGTCGCGGTCATAGTCGTCCGACTAAGAAGGATTAGCTTTGTGACGACCAGGCACGGAGATGGGTAATACCTCGATGGTAAGAGGGGAGGCGATATGGAGAATTCCCATGACACCAGCGAGGTGAAAATCGAAGGAGTGGGTGTCTGAGAGATCGGGAATAACAACCCATTGTAGGTTGTCCATGTGGGGTGCGACTCGAGCGTGAGACTGGAGTTTTGTGGCCTGTTCCGCCTTACGGATGACTGCACGTACTAGGAACCCTGCTTCAAGAGCTAGGATCAGAGTCTTAAATCCGATATAGCCAGAAACGCCCGTAATCTATGAAGGTGTAAGTATTTGTCGTTAGTGAAAACGGCTGTGGGACCCGTGGAGCCTATGGTTTCTCACCAGAATGAGATCTCCTGCCATTATAATTCGAGATGCTTAGAAGAGACTTAGAGATTTTCTTTAAAAGAAGTTGAGATGAAATGGGAGGAGATGGGAGTGTTAGGATCTCGAATATAATGAAGATGAGGCGGATGATGAAGGGAACAGGAGAAAGGGGAATTGCATGCCATCTTATACATTTGCAAAGGCATTTCAAGGCGACAAGAATCTCCGGACATGAACAAGAACGATGCAATGAAAATATAATTGCATTAGATGTTGTAGTACTTGGCAATTGTGGCAGCGGAAAATATTATACAGCCCGGAAAATCGACAAAACGCTAATGATCGGAGATAAGAGGCATTCGACCGGACGAAGGTTTGGACCTCCTTAGCACGTCAGAAGCCCTGGTATTCTAGATGATCCAACCGGGCAACTACCAGATCTCTCGAGGCTAGAAAGCTGAGAGGCGATGGGGGCCGTCTTGAAAGATTTGTGATCTTATTGTAAGAAGAGCAGGCGGAGTTATGGAGTTGTGATCTGTAGCGCGCTAAACAGCCTAACCTGAAGCGACAAGAGCCTCTTTGGCTTCCCACCTTAACATCGACTTCTCTCTACCTAAAATATTCCAGGTGGCATGAAAGCGCAGTAACTTAGAAGATTTATCTGCTCCGCCCTAGCCCTGCTACCAGCCATTACATCTGAAGGTCACAGCAGGCGTCCATGAATATAGAGCCTAGGACTAGTGGAACAGCCTCCTGCCGGCATATCGACAATGATACTAGGTCGTTCCTCTGTAAGATCTGCTCCAAAGCGTTCACAAAACGTATGGTTCGATTTCTTTTGCTCTTAAGCACACCCCCATTAGCCATTTGCTCAACTGTCGTGCTAGGAACCTCGAGGAATCGACACGTACTGTACTGTAGGAAGAAGTGGGTGGACAGTCTCCCGGTCTTGAGGAAATCATGTGCAGCATGTCGGAAAGCCAAGGCAAGATGTGACTCGGAACGCCCAAATTGTAGTCGATGCGATGATAGGGGGCTTACTTGTGTTTATGAATTGACTAGGAAGAGTGCGACCTCAGCCCAACAACCTGCATTTGCTCCGCCTGATGAGCCAAGCACTGATGGTACATTGCTTGTTGATATCCCGGAACTAGGCAATCAAAATGATATCCCTTGGAATGCCCATGCGGACAGCGGCAATGACGTTCAGATCAGCTTAGATATGGATGCTTCTAGTCTTTGGCTTGCTCCTGTGCCCGACCTGACGCCTCCGAACGACCTCGCTCTCTGGGAACTGGATGCTGGATTTGTGGAAGACTTGGAAGTTTCTGACATGGGTGCTAATATTTCGTCTAATGGCTATTCAATCAATGGATCCCCGACCAATTGGTTCATCCCTGGCCCAACACCAAGCTTAACCCTCGACGCAACATTCTCAACTCCCGCAGACTGCATGTTCCATACCCCCTACCTAGTCCTACGACCAATGGACCATGATCTGTCCCCCACCTCGCCTAGAAGTCCATTCATTCACGCATATCTCTCAACGGGCTCACAAATCGGCCGCGCTTTCCTTTTGCAGAACTTCAAATCGTACGCTACGGCCCTTGCAACAAAGAACCTGCCGCCCTTCATCCACGGCACGTCGCTTCCATCCCTAGACCCGAGCTCGGGTCAAACTCCGACTTGCGCAACCCCACCTCCCCTACCGACACTAGAGATTTGCAAATCGATCGTCTCACTCTACACCACTAAGACACCTGCAACAAGCTCCTTCGTCTGGCGCACTATAACCATGGAAAAGGACCGCTTTATGAACGAATACGTGAACGGAGATGAGTGGACTGTGCTGTCCATGCTTCAGGCAGTCACGTTGTATATCCTCCTCAGGATCTTTGACGAGGACTCATTCTCTGCTGAATTCGACCGCGAGCTCACTAGAGCGATGACGGTGAGACTTTGATTTCCTCCACTTATCAACGAGCTAACGGTTCTTCCTGCTAGGAAATTGCGATCCAAGCTGAACAGTACAGATTAGTCTGCAGTGCTGAGATCGAAGGCCGCCGTCCGGAATGGAAAGAGTGGGTGTTGGTGGAGTCGAAACGAAGGACCGTGACGGTGCTCTTCATACTGCACCTTCTGTTCGACATCAAACCTGAACAACGGGCCAAATCTAAAGTCGGGCTCTCCGTTCTACCGCTTCCTGCCCATAAGCATCTTTGGGAGGCGGCGACGGAAGGTGAATGGATAGAAAAGTATGACGAGATGCTGAGGGCAAGAGATGGGAGGTGTTATTTGAGGTATGCGGATTTAATGGCGCTTGGGAAGGGACATGGAGGGGATAAGATAAATGACCTGAATTCATGGATGGTGAGCGGTGATGCGTTTGGGATTCTAGTTCTAATGGCTGCGAATTCTCTCTAATTGTCTATCTTCGATGAGCATTATCCTACATCTCCCTATTTCAAGCCTTATCCGCCCCTTCCTCCTCCTCCTCCTCTTCCTCACACCCACCGGCATTCTTCTTCCTCGCCATATTAGCGAGCAACTCGTTAAGCGTGCCAACCTTGACCACGTTCCCCTTATCCATAATGGGTCTGTAGGATCTCCCTCGTACGTACACCATTCCACGCGCGAAACGACAGTGCTATAATCGACGGGATGCTACGTCACATGGTGCAATTTAATATTCCAACGTCTCGTCCAAGAGTATGAAATAGGCTCAGCAAATGTGACGGAAGGGTACAGTTTCTTAGAGGCAGGAACACAGGTGCATGGGATCCTATTTCCCATATAAACTTGAAATCACTATACAGAGTTGAAATAAATACGTAAATATCAAATTCGTAATTAAATCTAACTTAGCGCAATTATTTAGCCGTGAACTATAATGACCCTTCCATAATAACTCATATATAATGTAATACCCTACTCCATAACTCTCACCCACTCGCCGCTCCAACCTCCTCCGCAACTCCTTACCCACTTTATCGTTTGTTGCCCCCTTTCCCTTATTGGTAAAGGTTGACTTATAGGCTGCTCAGTGGACCCGTCAACTTGTTTTTCCATGTTGTTACCAGTGTAGCTAGACTTTGACGTTAATACGTGGTGTGATACATCTTCCGAACCCGAGAGCAACCTCGTTTCGCCATCTTTAGTACTATGACCTTCAACATCGTGTAGTGGTGTATGGCCACTCAAAGATCTCACTGAGCCGGCAATAGAAGGCCCACACGACGCTGGGAGAGGGACTAGGTGGGCATCGGGGCCGTTATATTCAAACGCCGGTGGTGAAACCAGAGATTGTTCAACGGTCAAATTGCGGACGCTTGATGCCCTCGACGTAGCGCATGAACTAGCTTCATGAAGGAAAAAAGATGATGGTGTAGGAAGGTCAAGATGGGGTGATGGCGTGTTTCGCTGTCTAGATCCCACGCGAACAGGGGATGGAGTTGGGAGACTAGGAGATGGCGATTGTGAGGCCTCAGAGGGTGCTATGATACCGAGTTGGGGAGGTGGTGAGGATCGGATAGCTTGAAACATTTCATCGGCGCGTTCCCTGGGACGCAGGTGCTGCGGTATCGGCGCGAATAGATCGTTTCCATCATGTGGGTATGGAATATTAGCCGCCTCCCATGGAGGCGGAAGATGGGGGGTTGGTGAGAACGATCTCTCACATCGTGCTGTATTTGATCGTTGAGATCGGCGTCTTGTAGTGCAAGAGAGGCTGAAAGATTTGGCGGTATCTCCGGTGGGTGATCATAGGAATCATTAGTGTTATCACCAGAAGCCGGTGCCGGGACTATGATGGGAGGTTGGATGTCATTGGGGTTGATACTGCTCTCGAACTCAGCCGGCTTATCTTTAGAAAAGATCCCCTCGGCACTGTCATCAGGGTCAGGGCCTGGGACTAAGATAGGAGATCGGATATCATCGGGGTTTATATCGGTCTCTAATCCGGGTAGCGTATTATTCGAAGGGATTGGATCGGAACTGTCATCGGGGTCCGGCGCTGGGACGATGATAGGGGTTCTGATATCGTTGGGGTTGGTGTCGCTCTCAGATTCAGGCAGCGCATTTTGGAGAAGAGCAGACATCGGAGCCGATTCATTGTCATGGTTACTGTCCAAACTGTCGTCGGGGTCTGAAGCGGAAACGACGATGGGTTGATGGATCTCGTCGGGGTTGATTTCGCTTTCTAGGTCAAGCCGCGCGTCTTTCGGGGGAACTTGCAATATATTTGGCTCCTGACCACGGCTATCTTCGACAGTGTCGTCGGGGTTAGGAGCCAGAACGAGGATTGGAGGCCGGACGTCGTCGGGGTTGATATCACTATCAACTTTCAACTCCATGGAGACCGGCAGAACTGGAGGAGTTTTCTGGATATGGGAATGCACTCTATCGTGAATAGATTGCCCTTCCTGGGATGGGGAAATGTGTGTGCCACTCGGTGCAACACCCTCTATATCATCTGCCGTGGCAGCCTTTTCACCGTCGTCTTTGTCGCTGTCGAGGAGCCTTGGTGTTGACGCTATAAGCTCGTCTGCATCTAGGAGCATTTCCACTTCCCCATCTTGCGTATGAAGGCCTTTGCCAATACTAACATGACCATCGTCGCCAGCGCCGTCAAAATTTATACCTGGCGTTCCATGGTGAGCACCAGAACAGGTCTCACCATCAGGAAGGGTACCAGCATCATAACCAGCAGACTGAACAATATCATTCTCAACCGCCCCTTTCTCTGGTTCCTTAGAACTAGCAGCATCCCTTGCCAACTCCCCCTTTGATGTCCCACCAGCATCTTTCTTGGTATCACCACCACCACCACCTGAAGCTTCCCCATTTTTCTCCACCTGTCGTCCTCCAACTCCCCGACCCTTCCGAACCCCTTTCTCCCCAACCCTTCTCAGCCCAAGAAACCGCATAACCCCCGGCCCCACACCAGGGGCATCTCTCAACGCCTTCTCCCTCTGCACCTGCTGTTCTCTCCCCTCTTATTTTTTCTTCTCGCGTTTTCTTCTGACCTCTGCCGTTTTTGTAGTCCGTTGTGCGGCGGCTGCGAGGAAGGCTGCGTGTGTTGGGCGTGGGCCGGTGCCGCCCGTTAGGAAGAAGAGGGTTTCGTGGGGGGGAGGCATGGTGGGTGTGTAGGGATAGGAAGGGAGCTTGGTGGGATGGTGATGGATAGGAAGGAGGCTTGGTGGGATGGTGATGGATGTGTATTGCTGGATCATTGGCGGTATTGAAGCTTTTTGAAAAGTTTGGAGATAACTGGAGATGTAGGTAGGGAAAGGATGCAATATATAGATACTTCAACGTGGGATAAGGGGGTGAATGGAGCAGTTGGCAGTGAATCCATAGTTGATAAGGAATCATACACATTGCTCAGTGGTATAGGGATTCAAGCAGATAGCGGGCAAGAATGCGCCGTGTAAGAGGCCAGTAGGTGATTCACCATGGATGCATCGACAGTATGAAATGTGACGGTTGCTTACATAGTGAAGATTCGAAATATACCGCCAGCGTAGTCCAGGCCAGTCGCACGCAGAAGAATGATGAAGCTTTGAGTATCCCGCAGGATCAATTGAGAATTGACTATCGAGGCCGTAAATCTCATCAACTAGAGTACCTACAATTTCCCTGGTGTGAAATCCAACATTGAATACATCCTGCTTTGCTTCCAAATAAGCCGCTTCACAACCCAATTTGCTTAACACCAACCAAATATAAACCGTAGATCCCAAACAACATACAAATAAAAATAACGCCAGGCAAGACTCAAGAGTCAGCTCCCCACCCAGTCCTCGCCTGCCGTCCAGTCGCGATACTAACAGCAGCGCCCATAACACCCTGCAAAAACGCCGCCTCGGTGCTCTGCACACGCGCGGTATCATTCCTCGAAGTTGCCATCTGCGACGTCTGTGCCCTGTACACCTCGTCCACCCAGCCCTGATGCTGTGCCAACACAGCACGTCTGAGGGCATCCTGCCAACTCGCTACGAAGGCCGGTTCTGCCATGACGAGGGGTTTGGCGGTGCAGTTATTCAGGTTCTTGGCGTTGATCTTGTCGGCTTCCTCGCGGCGGTAGGGGAAGGCGGCTGTGATGCCCGTGTAGCGCTTTGTCATGAAGAAGAGGGCGGGCCAGGTGAAGAGCCAGAGGAAGGTGAGGTATGTGAACCAGCGGAGGTACCAGTTTTGGCGGAGTGTGTTGATGCGGTGGGGAGAGTAGATGATGATTTTTGAGTTTGTGGCAACTGCGTGGACCTTGGTGTGGCCGCGGTAGGAGGTGCTGTCGACGATACGGCGGACGAGACCTTCGACAACGGAGGTGTCGTGTAGGAGGACGGTGCGAGTGATTTCGAGAGACTTGATGGAGGACTTGTCCTCGACGTAGGCTTGGCACCACGAGTGAATCATGCTCTCTCCGTCTTCGGGCTGCCAGTTGATGTCCTTGCTGTTGGCGAGGACCGTGCCGCGGTGCGCTTTATCGCCGGCCTGTGGGGTGAGGAGGTAGCGGCATTGCGTACCGCGCTGGTCGGTGCAGTGTGAGGTGTTGGTCTTGTGAATGGGGTTTGGGCAGATGAGCAGGTGCGTCATTGGCAACTTGATATCGAAGTCGACGATTGTCTCTTTCTTGTTGCCTTTGTCACCACGGCCCCGGAAGGTCTCGGTGTGCGTGCCCTTGAGATATAAGGTGTAGGTTGGCGGGTACGCGGCCTGTTCAGTGATAAATGTCGACAGAGTCTCAACTGAAGTAGAGAACAGCGAATATGTAGTGGAAATGGTCTTAAGATCGCTGGAGACAGTGGATTCCGGGACGGCGGGGATAACATGGTACCTAGGCAGTTAGCATTGGGTGAGATATTGGGAGATATATTGAGGTTGGGGGTACGAACGAGATCTCATGCTGCGTCTGAGGGACGATATCAGGGACGTCGTGATACGAAGGGAGGTCTTCTTCTTCTGGGTATTCGTCCATAGTCACGGCCGAGGCCATTGAGGCCGTTTCGGCGCGGTCCGGATCATCGCGGTATGACAGCTGCGGTCCCCTGGAGGATTGTCCCGTAGGAAGCTGGATCTTGCCTCCCATACTGATCGAGGCTGAGGCTGATTGGGCAATGGAGTCGACTGGGTGCTGATGGTGATTGATCGATCAACGGTACTGGGTACGGCCAAAAGATAGCACGTCTAGAGCATACAAGACCATGCAGAGGATGAAGACGTTGGAGAGAGTCACAGCTATGAGGATGTAGGGATTCAAGGAGAGGGTAGAGAGGGAATACATGAAGAGAAGAGAACGGAGAGGGAGAGGGAGAGGGAGAAGAGTTGGGGAAGTGAAGAAAAGTAGAGATAACCAGGATAACGAGAGTAGCGGCTGGTGCCTATGCAAATGGGGGAGAGACGAAGGGGAGGGGGGGGTTTCTGTGGGATGTGCAACGGGATCGAATCAATGGGGATGGTACATGGGTGGTAAGCACGAAATGCTGCGCCGCAGAAGTAGATCCCCAGTGCTTCCGAATGGCCAAAATTGCCAAAAATGGCCAAACAAGGAAGTCGTCGCGTGGGTGTGGAGCAGTTGCTATTTCTGGTTTCTGCCCACTGGGTTTCCAGGCGGTCTAGGCTATTTTGGGTCGCGGGCGGCGGTGAGTGGCGCTTGTCGTTTTGAGCGTTTAGCGTTTAGCGACTATCGATTTTTAGTGATATTTAGGGATTTTTAGGGATATTTAGGGATGATCTTTAGGGATCTTTAGGGTGGGGTCACGGGCAAAACAAGCTCCCCAGCTCCCTTGATGATCCTCATCCGTACCTTCCAAGCTCGACTAGCTTCTTTTTCTTTTCAACATATCAACATCTCAACTTCTCCATGCGAAACCGTCGATAACTGTTGAACCGTTGAACCCTTAACCCTCATTCCTTCACCAACAGCCCTTTTCCCCTTTATATTGATACATATACTACTGTGCCTCGGAGATTTATTACTATATTCTACACTTTTTACGGTGCATATCCTCCTTGGAGACAGGGGTCCCATCATACGCCAAGCGTATCCCCCATAGCTAATGCGGGGTGGTCAAGGCACCACTGTTGGCCGTCCGAGTCATCGGAAACTCTATTTCTAAATCTAAACTATAAGTTCGGCCCTTGACGCTTTATAGACTCGTTAATTCGCGAGCTATTTATCTCCCAACACGAGGGGCTCTAGGAGAAGCTCTGTTTTCCCCTCCAAATATTGAACTTCACGTTGACGTGGAGATCTAAACCATGGCAGCGGACAATATTGAAGCCTCCCTGCAGCCAGGGCTCATCCTCCGCATGAGCCCGGCTGATTTTGTCTCTCACCTTCGCGCCCTTGCTGCGAGTGCTCCCGCCGATCAACATGACGCAACTGTCGCCGCGATCACGAGCCAATTGCAAGCCCATGTGCACAGCAGCGCCATCCCGCCCATGATCTTTTCAATGTGGCTTCCAATGGCTCTATCCCACTTGCCTCAGCTCCTCGAGGATGTACTGGGCGACAAGGAGTCAAGCGGCGTGCGGAAAGCTGGTAGGAGACAGTTGCGTAGAATATGCAGGGGCCGGAACTGGTCCGAGAACGGATGGAAAGCCCTTGGAGGGATTGAAGGCATCCGGAGCCTCTTCAATAATTTATCGGTATCAGATGTCCGTCCGCTGGTTATGGCCATTTCTGTGGGCTCGAGAACCAGAGGGGCTGCCGGAGACGAGGCAGTGGACCATCTTCTGGAGGCTCTTACAGATGGGAGTAGCGAGGTCCAGCGGCTCGAGTTGAACGACGTTGCGAGTCTACTCGTATCATGCAGCACCCCCTTTATTATCAAGTGGCTGTCGAAGAAGCCCCTACCATCGTTCTCTCTACCTGCCCTGTTTAAATCGCTTGTGGGAAGCCGCCCGGATCTAGCACGGAGCATCGCGACAGGCGCCGCGAAGGTTCATCCTCAGGTCAGATCTTCCTTGGTGACGAGCCTCCCGGCCGAACTTATTTGGTCGCCTGCGCCTTATGAACCAAAATACACCCCTGTCGAATTATCACCAAAATCACTGCCAGGGATGCGCTTCTGCTTCGACTTGTTACATTCTTTGCGAACTGAACCGATGTCTAAAACGGGCCCTTCTGCGAAAAATATCCTCAAGTTTGTTCAAATCGCCGAAAATCGGGCTATACGACATAAGAGGCCGTTTGCCGATATACTGTCGTTGGTCCAACTCGGCTTGAACGTGGCTGCGCTTCAGGTTGAAAGACTAGAACTTAAACTGTCTGATCCACGCCTGGTGGCATTAATACGATATTGGTCTATGGCGAAATACCCCGATTACGTCCCAGATTGTTCCATCAATCACAAGAAGCGCCCACTGTCAGCGCCATCGCATCCATCGCGGCCAAACGCAAATCACCAGGCGGCTCTAGAAATGCTTATTGTGCATATCATAAAGTCAGCTATCCCAGATAAAAACGTGTCTTATAAGATATATCAGCTCTTTCAACTACTGCCAAATGAGTCGTTTACGCCCGCCGCAGGACTGCCATTACTAAAGCTTTTATATTGCCATATATCGACTGTACGGGTTGACTTGGACAGCCCGAAATTGAATGATGAAGAATGGCGACGTATTGAGTTAGATGCCGCTATTTTGACCAAGCTTACCCCTAGCGACTCCAAATGGCTTTTTAGCCGACTACCCAATTTGCCAGCCGCGGAGAGTTTGATCAAATTCCACATGAGAGGTTCACCTTGGACAATGGTAGATACCACTTCACCCTGGTGGTTCAAACACGGTCTGCTAAAGATTATGTGGGAAGTCGAAGATGCTCAGCCGAGTGGTGGCTCCTACGAGACTCTCAAATTTCTTGAAAATGTTAGGGCAGAAGCCGAAAAAAGCCGAGATCCAGATATCAGAGCGAGTTGGGCCTTTAGAGCCGCTGAGGTGGCTATACGCAGCAATAGTGTTGCCATCATGAGGGATGTCACAGTCTGGTCTAGGCGTTATCAACGTGACCATAACGTCTACCCTGTTATCACTGAGAACCTACAACACTGGTCGGCTGGCGATGTCCTATCATGTGTAACGCTCCCCCCAAACCGACGACCAGAATCTCTTTCGGAGCTTAAGGCTCTTGTTGATGAAGCAAACTCGGTTCTCTCACTTCATATTGAAGCCGCCGTTCAATATCTCAGAGAGCCTAGTTTCATACCCCGCCAATTTATCAGCTTGGACAAATTGTTACGCCAAGTTTTAGGCAAGCGAATAGATGGGGTGCAGACCCTTCGCAGATTAGGCTTGGGAAGCGAAAGCCAGCTTGCGTCGATTCTGATCGAATCAATGATTCCAGTATTAATGCTCTACGAAGAAACGTCCTTGGCCGATGGTAATGGGCCATTGCGTTGGGATGTTCCGAATGGCCCTCTACGAACGGAACCAATTTTTAGGCCTCACCACTTATTTGCTCTGCCGTTTCTTGACAACTTAGCCAAACGCAGAGACGAGTTATGGACCCAGGCACGTCTAAAGCGGAACGACCTTGTTGCAACTCTCGACAAAGGCTGGCCCAGAGGATTGCCAATCCAATATCTGTTGCCCGAGGACCAATGGCTGGTACAGGCCCTTGCAAATCCAGAAGCAGCACCATTCGTAGCGGAGAGAGTGAGAAACGTTGTATTCTGCGATGCTGAAACTGCTCTGGCACCAATCCCCAAAAACACGGAGGCCATTGGCTTGTTTGTCGACAAGTTGGATGTTGCAATACGGTCGTATGTTGGCAGCGGGTTGTGGGCTGGCGCGTTAGGAAGGATTGAGCGCGTCTGGGAGCACTATTCCCACGTCGTTCCTGCAGCTGCTGGGCACATTGAGTTCGTAAAATCGCTCTTAAAGGATATTGCTTCATCGGGTGGAATCGAGTGGTTGAAGGAAGACGTCGTGTCTCCTCTACCACCGTCCTTGCCTGTCTCCGAAAACAACTCTGAGGTTGACCTGGAGCCAACGGAGTGGGACCCTCGGCCCAATGGTGGCAGCCGTGACGACGAGAGTACCGAGAATAACGAAGTCGACAAAAATCCCCAAAACCTACTCCTATCTCGAGTTTCGGCTACCAAAAGTGAACACTACCAGTGTTCATGGTACCAGCAAGAATTCAGTAAACCAGTACACTCAACTCTGACGAAGTCAGTTGACTCAGAGCCAGGTTTCTGGAGGACATGGATCAACGAGATCCACAAACTACCAATGTCGAGCAGAGATGCCCTCGTGGCATCAGCCATGTTGTATCTTGATGCATTCGTAGCTGGAAATAGTCGTCTTCTTTCCAACCAATTTCCTGCCGGTGCACTCCATCCTCGATATCCACCAATGTACCTAGACTACGAATTTCTCTCCAGTTCTGGAAAATCAAGCAACACCGAAGTGTACGTCAATGATGCTATTCTTGCTCTTCGGAAACTGAAATCGATTGTTCCGCCACTGTTATTAAGAGACTTGGCAAATTCGATGCTCAACAAGCTTGTCGATATGGGGAATGATGAACATAATCATCAGCTCGAATCCGCTACCTTTAAGGTTATCTCACTTCTTTCGCACTCGGATCAACCTCACCTTGCCTCTGATCTAGGTCTTAAGGTAATTGAGAAAATGCCGGATTCTTCATCATGGCACCGGAGAGTTATTTCCGTGGGACTGTGCAAGAGATTAACTTCTACGCAAGTCGAAGAGATGTTGCGTAAATTTTCACACTATATCATCGATTCACTCAAGGGACAACATGCAGGCCATGAAACCGAGAACGTGGAATGTAGCGAAGACCATCCTAAGCGCAAATACGCAAAAGTAACAACCATGAAATTACTGGCTGAGTTGCTTGAAAACGGAGATTTAGTCTCGAGCGAGATCTCTCTGGATATTCTTCGGTCTCTATTTGTTACAAGCAATCACATCGATGTGAAGGCCGCAGCTCTCAATGCAATTAGAGAACTACTTGCAAAAGGTGTTCGGTTGGGTCTTGAGCCAGACCTCAAGGTCTATAAAACTTTCACTTCGTTTGCTTACGCGGCAACTGGCCCTGACGAGAGATCAATTGTTTCAGAAGCCGAATGGCTAGCTGCGGAAAACGGAGGCCCTCTTCCCAAATGCGACAACGAACGGCCCCTACTCAAGCTCTTTCTTAAGGCAAAGAGTAGAATACCTGAGATGTTTCATGAAGATTACGTTCGTAGTGTCTTATTGAAGATTCTTGATGAATCTACGAGACAGCATACTCGTTGGATGCGGATATTTCTTGGAAGGTTCAGCCTGTCAACCAAAGAAGCATCTTCCACTTCCTTCGGCCCCTTCGAACCACGTGTTTTATCCTATACCCCCGGCGTTGCGAACTATGCGGACAAACTGCTGTCAGAGTGGCCGGAGTACATTTCAAAAGATTATCTACTGCTAAACCGGGAATTATCATTGTCACTGGGGTACCGCGACTGCGAAAAACTTGCACATATTAATAAAAAGATACCTGCCAAAGATCCGACATTATGGGAGACGAACGCTGGTGAGCATTGGAGACACTACCTCCAGACTCATACGGAGTATAGAAGTGCATTTGAACCCCTTAGTCGGCTCATGGCACAGAATATGCAACCTCGTTTCCCAGACGGCATAACCCTCGAAGACGTCGAAGAAGAATACTTCCAACGCGTTGCAATCGCAGCTAGGGACCCCCGTTGTTACGTAGACGGAGATTCCATTGTATCCCTGGAGCCATTTGAGTACGCGATTAGCCTACTGGTATCTCTTGGCGACACTGGAAACATGCTAGAAAGCAAGCGCCGACTTTTGGAAAGAATCGTTACCGACGTGAGGGATCTCCACACCAAAACTTGGCCGGACGGATCATCCGAGAAACCTCCACTTCTCCCTTCCCTCTGGAATCTCCGCTGTAAGCTCGCCATGACCTCTCCATTGACAGAGTTGGCGAAGCGCGTCAACTCTCTGTGCGAAGAATGTGCTAAGTCATCATTTGCTATGGGCGACTACCAGCAGCTCGTCGACGCTGTTAGCACCATCCCATCCAACAGCCGGACCTTCCTATTAGTCAGGCTGGGAGAGGCGGCACAGAATGAACACGATACTTTTGCGGGATGTATCAAGGCGCAATTAGTGCACCACCTTCTCCGGGAGACCAAAACTATAACTGCGCCAGAGAGGCGTATAGAGGTTCAAGCGCTGTTGGCATCGTGGTTGGATAGCACGAATGATGATATCCGCAGGATTGCTTTTAGTCAGGCGGAAAGATTTTCTAAAGTCAAAGCAAAAATCACTTTGGCGTGAAACTCTTCATTACTATCTCGATTCTGAAGATGCAGAAGAAGACTTAGAAGAATGAGAAGAGGAATACGTAGAGGAATACGAAGTGTATGACGAAGGAGAAGTCAAGGACGAAAACGAGGAATGGTAATTTACTGCCAGGAAAGCGTGAAATACCAATGCACCTTTACCAACAACACAATGGGTTGGTGAACTATATATTTGAATGAGCAACCTAAATTAAATATTAGTGTCACTACGTTTTATTTGATTGAGCTGCCTTAAAAGTTAAGGATTGGTATACTCTAGTGTGAACATAAAGAGGAAATCAAAACCAAGTTGAAGCATGTAATACAACAACTTCATACGAGCACGAAGTAGGGTGCCACTGAGGATTTGAAAAAATAAGCTTAACGAGGGACAGAGATGCTAGAAGGAGTCGAATGGGGCGATGGCTGAGAATTCAATATAAAAGGGGGTTCGGTATGAAACACACATTGAACCGAAAGAGAGTTTATATTCCCAGGCAACATTGATGGCTACACAACTACACGACAAGAACATATACATGAAGATTTAGTACTATAGTACATTATATGTACTTATAAGCCCAGGCTGATATTGGACTGTGTCGCCTGCATGTCCTGGCAGGGGCCGGGTATGCAAAGGGGCCGCTACCCGGGCGGGGCATGCTATGCCGGAGATTTAGTTTAGTAATCTAGCCATAATACGAGATCCAACCAAAGATAGAGCAAGAAGTTTGATCCATGGCCCGAAGGCTCGGGTATTAGCTGGGCGGGGAATAGCCTTTTAGGCCGGGCATTGTCAGAGCATTGCCGACGATCTGATCGTGTACTCGTAGACATTCGAAGGCAAAGAGTCCACGGATGGAAAGTCAAGTAACACAGATTTATAATATATCGCCAGATCAAATTATGAATCATTCATATAATGGAAGACATATGAAAAATCTATAGGGGTCGTACTAGATATGAAATGGACCCCAAGTAACTGCACCCACCAGCATCACATATCCCGCAACCCCTGACGCACACCCCACAAACAGCTATAAACATGAGTTTCCCCTCTTGGACACACACAACCCATCATGGTGTCTACCCATCCATCGACCCTTCCTGACCCGAGCCACCAAGCAAAGGAAAAGTGGTCATCGTCACTGACAGCGGGCGCGGCATAGGGCGAGCAACGACGCTCGCACTTGCGAAATCGGGCGCCAAAGTAGCCATCATCACTAGTCGCAGCGAGAGCGCAATCGCGGTCGTCGTCGGCGAGATCATTAAGCTCGGATGCCAGGCGTGTTACTATTCCGCCGACGCGGCGGACCAAACGCAGATATAGGGAGTATTCACAGTGAGCAAGGCACAGTTTGGCAGCATCGATTTTATGGTCAACAATGCTGGGTATTTGCCAGACGAGGCCTTGATCAAGGATGCGCGGCTGGACAACAGGTGGGCGGCTTTCGAGGTCAATACGAAGGGCGGGTTCATTGCAACCTAGGCGTTTGTGCATCATGGATCGAGCCAGGATGCACATGAGGAACATCCGGAGTATCGAGTTTTCAGCATTCAACCAGGGGCAATAGACACAGCGTGGCGTCGTCCAGGAGCAAAATCCCAGAGCAGGACACAGGTAAATATGTCTTATTATATCCTCGGCGTGTCATTTTGTGTCCCAACGCTGACTTATATCCTCAACACAGTCGATCTCCCAGAGGGCTTCTCCATGTAGCTAGCCAGTGCTGAATCCGACTTCGTCCGTAGGAGAATGCTGTGGAGAAACTGGGATGTGGACGAGTTGAAATCCAAAAACAACGACATACTGAAAGAAGTAAAAGGTTTGTGCTTGGGTCGTCGTCGTCGACGCCCGTCGGTGCGATTTCCGCAGAAATATGTGACATTGCGTTGAGCAGCAGCAGAAGTGGAATCTACTGTGTGCGAAGGAAGTGTAAAACATTAGATAAATTGGTGGTAAGATATGAGAAGCAAAACTTCGTACGGTGTCGTCGGACGCCTCCCACCCCCGAGTATTACGGCATCCCGCACCTTCTCTCTTCTCTCCTTGCCATCGCACGCTGGGAAATTTGAGTTCATCGCTGCACATTGGATTTAAGTCATGACCATTTCGGCGCTGCCATTCGAGCCATTCGAGCCATTCGCGCCACTCGAATTACTCATCGTTCTATCGTCGCTTGGCTTCTGCAACGACAGAACGTCACGAGCAATAGTTTGTATTTCTGCCACCGTTACATCACCAATAGGCCATACTTTTCCCAGTACTTTGATGGCACCTAGACCCAACCTGACGCGATCTCTCGCAGCTTTATATTCGGCGCCTTTCAATTTGAAGCGGCAGGCCGACATCTGAGCCAGTATCAATAATGTCAAACCGCATACAATAAGAGGCGAGTGCGTAGTAAATGAGCTTGGTAAGGTAAATAGCCCAGTGCCTGCTTCTGCGGCTTCGAGCACTTTCGTGGTGTGGAAGTCAAAGGCTCGTTGCTCCTCTTCTACCAGTTTCTCCGATGGTGGATGTGCACATCGAGAGTTGCGTTCGACGGAGCCATAAGCCAGCTGGGATCGCGGCCGGTGAAGATAGACCTTCAGCCTAATTAAAGTCAGAATCTCATTCCCAGGTTGAATCGCCATCGTCACAAAAAGAAATACAACTCACGTGTTGTAAAGCATAATGGCATGAAACATAACCTCATCGACCTTCCCAGGATCTTCGACAACGTTCTGCTTCTCCTTTGGGAGGTACATGAACCAATTCATCAATTTCGCATCAGCACTGATCACAGCAGGCTCAAAGGTACCCTGAGTTTCCGTCCCTAATGCCAGAATCGAGCCAGCGATATGGCCCAGGTCGACTAAGTAGGCACAAGAAGAAAATTTGAGCTCCTCTCCAGCAAATTCACGGGAATTGTACTCTTCCAAAGTGTAGGGCCGTGGAATGTTCTGTAACCGGTTAGTAAACACGTACCACCACCAAAAAATTAATCATGCTTACCCCAGCGTCATAATCAGCATCCTCGCAGGGCAAGTTGACATCTGTTTTGACGTCCCGCAACGCGAACGATGGGCAGTTCCGAATACCAGCAAAGATGCTATCAGTCAGGTATAAAAACCACCATGTCCTTCTCCAACTTTCAACCAATACAGCACTACCCTCTCCATTCGAAGTTGCAAAAGCCTCGGAGTTCATATTGATGCTAAGAGCCATGCGGATTGCATGGTCGAGTATACCACGTGCATTTGTGAATTCATCACAGGAGTGCACCGCAATCGCAAAGGTTAAAAGAGCTTGAACGGAAAAGCCATTGGCAGGCAGAGAATCGGCTAGTAATGGACTCTCCGCCAGTTCCTGCATGTAGCTCCTATCAGAACCTTGGCCGAAGAGCGACCCGATGAACTCCAGTACTGGCAGAACATGCTGCAGGGAGGCGTTGTTGGTCTGTAACCGCTGATTCAAAAACTTTCGGGGAAGGACATAGGGGTGAGAATCGTGGAAGAAGGCGTAATACAAATCCAAGAGTTTTGATGAGGTTTCTGGCTCTGATACCGGCCCCGCTGTGGTTTGATTGACAGTACCGAAAGGAGAGATATCGTTCGGACTCATCCTCAAATCCAAGCTGCTATTTGAGGAATCCATAGACTGCGTTGCCGAGGTCGCGCCACTCGCGGACCTAGACTGCCACTCCTCGCTCTCCACCTGCGTTCCTCCATTCGACGAAAGGTGGCGTTGCACCAAGATGGCAAGCTTGCCGCGACCTCGCCTCGACTCGGCGTAGACGCAGGTTTTGCCACTTCCGAGGCATTGTGTGCACGCCGGGGAAATCGCATCGCATTTAGTATGGCGGCTACGGCATGGAATGCATGCCAGAGAGACACGAGTCTTGGCTCGTGGCCGAGAGTCGTCTGAAGCCGTTGGGGGGACGACGGGGAAGTCTATTGGTGCGAAATTAGAGCCTGAAGCGTTGAATTCAAACGTATCATTAAAGTCTGTTCCAGAGAAGTCGTAATCCAGTCCTAGTTGGAATAAGGCTACCTTGTTAGCAACCGCGCCGTATTGATCCATGCCCTCTGGATGGATCCAGGCGGTTAAATCCGGGGTATTCATTTTCCGCAGCGCTTGATCTGCACTGTTGCATACGTTGGAGGGACTTGCGGGCTAGTCTTCGCAATTGAACAGCTGTTGTGGTCTATATGTCTATATAACCGGAGATTTACAATGTATATGCCTGATAATGGCGAAGGAGCAGAAGGGGGATGTATACGGGAGGGGATAAGGGATGGAGTCAGCATCGTTGTTACGATATTCGGATCCTCTTAGTGCTAATCCTTTCTAGTACTAGATTTCATATTCGCACCCCATAGTGTGGATAAACCCGCTATTTCTTGGCGCAAAAGCTTAGTCATCATACCAATCAGAGTCATATCCAATCGGGCAATTTATCGCCCGAGGTGTGTGTGTAAGACTCCAGGACTGGCCGGATTTATAACTTTCAAATCCAGACATGTGTACTTGAAAATTCACTATTCAAATATCCAATAGCCGGAATGAATGGATATAGTAGACATGAGTTCCACCATAGAATATTCGAGCTCTAGACGCCACAAAAAATATGTCACCCCAATCATCTCCTGCCAGCGCCTCGGTTGCCTCGCCCGAGGGTCCAAGTTAAGGGAAGGGGCTCAGCGCAAAGCACTTATTTCGGTCTACGGCTTGCTAGGGACCTGCCACACACGTGCTCGTTCTGAGTCCGAGGCGTTCTTTTTCCCTACTTCATTCCACCGACTCAATCATTCGCCTCACTTTTCATCATACCGACTCTTATAGAACCTCTCGCACAGTATTGTATTCATAAAGCAAGGTAAATCAACGAAAGCTGCATGATTTTCTATTCCGCCCCCGAAATTGCTTCTCATCACATCAGACTTCCTTATATGGACTCCCATTGCCATCCTTATGCATTATAACCAACCCATTGGCCCCGGGTGGAAGCACCGCCATCCCCATCGTCCTCTTGTAAAACTCTATACAAGGGTCACCCTTCGTAAACAGCATCGCGCGACGGAGATCGGGCCACGAATCCAGGGTTTCGTTGATACATTGCATCAGCCATCGGCCCAGGCCGTTAGCTTGATGTTCGGGGATGATGAAGACGTCGGTGAGGTAGGCAAAGCTCGATTCGTCTGTGATGAGACGGCCAAGGCCAATCTGCGTGGGGGAACCGCGGCCTAGAGCAGGTCAATATGAGAACTGAAGTATGAGGCATAATAAATTGGAACTGTGGTATTAATTGCTCGACTTACCCGCGATTTCGGACGAGGATTCGGGTAGGATATAGACGCCGAAACATAGAGACTTGGATAGCATCTTCTTCATTCTGTCTTCGGACGTGCCCTTAGTCCAGTACATGTAGTCCGAATTAAATGCCTTAGTTATAACATCGATTTGGAGCAAATCTTGGGACGTGGAGATGAAGAACTGGTCCTTGTACCATTCTGACTTGCTTGCCGACATCTTGAATTGCAAAAACGCAAAGATTGCTATGAAATTGATAGCTGGTATTTTATTGCCCTTTATAAATATTGTTCACCAGCGATATTTATTATATCCCTCGCTGACCACGGCCTGTGAAGCTAGAATAAACTGATACTAGAGTACGAGTACGAGCAGTGAGTGGATGACTCGACGAAAATCGGCATCGGCTGTCACGTGGAAGGAGCGACCAACAAGCCAAAAGCTCCTCGTCGTTCCTTCCCTCTGATCACAACTCTGGTCTAGTCGCACCTTCCTCTTGGCTTACTTTATCTTTATTTTTGTTTTTTTACAAAAAAGGAAGGATCGAGGCATCGTGGTGTTTCTTGCCAGAGTCCCGTTCAAACTCGTCTCTCGCAGCATTCGCGCGCGCGCAATCGCAATGGGGGATTGCTGCTCTCTACGAGTTTCAAAGCAGATATATGGGCGCCCGATCAAATAGAATATGTGAAAGAAATTCTTTATATTTCGGGTAACTACCGGAGGAAAAGCCGTGGCACTGGGTAATATTAAAGGATATTTGAGTCTCGTTTTTCAACCCCGTTTGACTTCCTACGCTTTCCCACTTCACTTTTCCACAAAATCTCTGCTATTTCCTGCACTTTATCGACCATTCCAACATCACTGTTGCCATTCGGTTAGCAAGGGGTCTATCTGATTTCTCATCTTCCATCTGCGGGAGTTGTATAAAGGAAAGGCAAACCCACCCTCCCCCCAAACATCGGCGATTCACCATCCCGTGCACCCATATCGTCAGCCAGTTTGATACTATCTCCAAGATACATGATTCGCCGACACGCCAAGGTGGATTTATTTCATCATGCCTCAGGATCACGATATCGCGGCCTTTCCCCATGCGATGGCCGGCACCGCGGGGTATCGCGGCTAGCACGCCATCTGGAGTCTATCATATCGCGTTCTGGCAGGCGAGGTCGGCGATTAGATCCCAAAACCTCCGATGGTATTTCGAGGGATGATTTCTATAACTTGACTGCTTATCCAAGTCTTTGCCCCATTTCAGTTCTCAGTTGTTTTATACTTTATCCCCCAGATTTCAGTCTCAAGCTTACCAGCCTTCACTGTTCATTCACAAATAAACATTATAATGGCAACAACAACCACCACTGTGCAGGAGTCGACAAGTGAGAATGTCGGGAAGATAGCCATAGCTTTTGATGAGAAGGTGCATGAAGGAGTAAGTAGCCTTACATAAGATTCCTGCATTCACCGTCAGCTGACATACCAACGCGCTACACAGTCGAGGTACACGGCATACCTCCCTGTCTACGATAACGAGACCAAGTTTCCGCCTACCCAGCCGTTTGAATTCCGCGATCGAGGGTTAGATGCTGACCCTGCCAAACCAAATCTGTTGAAGACAGGTGATCCAAATGTCGAGGTCACTAGGCTCACCCCTCGAATTGGCACTGAGATCAAGGGGCTACAGCTGTCACAACTGAATGACGCCCAAAAGGATGAACTCGCCCTCTTGATTGTGGAACGTGGTGTGGTTGTATTCCGCGACCAAGATTTCAAGGACATTGGTCCGGAGAAGCAAAAGGAATTTGGCCAGTCCTTCGGACCTCTACATGTTCATGTTAGTTCCCTCATGTCTGTTCCGATATTGGCTTGCTAATCCGATTAACGCAGCCCGTTGGTGCACATGTTGAGAACCATATTGAATTTCACAGCATTTACCTTGGATCTGATAACCTCTATCGTGCCCAACAACGCTCGAGCAAGTTAACAACTACGGGATATCACTCTGACGTTTCATATGAGCATCAGACCCCAGCAATTACTATCTTGACACTTCTTGAGGTTCCATCCACTGGAGGAGACACGGGATGGGCTTCACAGGTGGTTGCATATGAGAGACTGTCAGAGCCCATTAAAATATTGCTAGAGGGCTTGCGCGCTGAACACAGTGGCTATGAGCAAGCCGCAGGAGCCATACGTGATGGGAAAACCGTGCGGAGAGAGCCTGTAAAATCTCAACACCCGATCGTCAGGGTTCACCCGGTAACTTCTATCCAATATTCCAGGTGTATTCCAGTTGAAAACTAACTTGTATTCAGGTTACCAAACAAAAGGCGCTCTTCGTCAATCCAGGTTTCACGAGGCGCATTGTAGGCTTGAAGGATGAAGAGTCGGACGCCTTGCTAAAGCTTTTATTTAAGGTATGTTGTGCCGCACGAGAAAAAGATTAATACTGACACTGCTGTAGCATATCTCACAAGGCCAGGATTTCCAAGTCCGTGTGAGATGGGATGACAGGACTGTCTCTCTCTGGGACAATCGAGTGACCGCTTACACAGCCATCTCAGATTATGACGTTCATAACCCCGAGGAAGGCTTGCGCCATGGATTAAGAATTACGACTCTTGGAGAGAAGCCAGTGGGTGTCAATGGATTGGAATCTACGTGGTAGATTTATATTTTGATGGTTTCTATTCTGATAGGGCATATATTGAGATGTGCTTTCATCAATTTAATCGCAACTACGAAGACATGCGATTTGTCAAACATTTAGGCACTGTCAATATGATAGGATATCCTTTGCTATTTATATAAGGAACATTACTGCAGCTATTCGATGTGGTACAACTCACAGCTGCTTCTGATAGAATTGCCAAGAATCACGTGAAATAGAAGTGGGCGCAGCAAGTTCAGAGATGCCGTGACTCACGCCGCACAATTCTGTTGTCTTGAATATAATGTGCAGATAAGAACTAACAGAGAAACCTACGATGGAATCTATTTGTTATTATATATGTGCTTATTTGTTGCCATAAACTAAGGTTGTGCGCGAGTCTCTTCACCACGGCCAAGGCCAATCTACACGGACAAGAGGCCAATCTTGCCGACAAACGAAAAAACCCAGGATTTGTACAGCAACAACTTTCATATGGCAACGATCCAAGAAGCTCGAGGTTATGTAAGCCTCGTCGGTGAGGCCATCAATGCTTTAGCTGCTAGCGCAATCCAGGACCTGAAGCCTAAAGTACCGAACCTTCAAATCCAGACAACCCCGTTTCATATCACACTCGTCACAAAAGATGAGAAACGCAAACTTTCGCCCGCTGCTCTTGCATCTCTAGTCAAGTTTACTGGTGCTAGTGCGTCAGAAATTGGAATCTTCCACAGCCTGGGTACTGCTTATATAAAAAGGGGCGGCGACGTTTCGTTTATCGTTGTTATCTGGGTGTCCGGACAGCAGATTCGGAAACGTTTGGGTCTACCACAGAAGGATTTCCATATTACCCTATCTGCTAATGATGATCACGATATCGATAAAAGCATCGCCTGCCTACGTGCCGGGGAATTTAATGTTAAAAATGCGTCATTGGAATGCCTGGACCATCTTACATTTACTCTCCATAATGCGGGGCGATATCTCGACGCAAAGGCTTATGCACAGAAGATCCTGCTAAAGGACCCCGAATCATCAAAAGGGTGGCTTCGATTAGCAGATGCGGCTCTCCAACTGGGAGAGTTTAAAGTTTCTATGTTGGCATATGCGCAGGCTTGGAATGCAAGTGAGAACGACAAAATGAGTGAGTATTCCCTTAAAATGCTACATAAATGCTCTACGGATACCGAATGGGGACTCTTGGTGCAAGAAGAAGAATTGGCCGAGGTTGAGAGTGTGTCAAAGCAAATAAGACAGCGTTTATTGAAGTCTTGGCCGAATGATCTCCGCGAGTCCATCGCAGATATGGGGGTTCCTCCTACACTGTGTCTCGAGCCACGTCAACACCTTTCCATACCAGACAGCATCGGATATTTTGCTCTCCCTCGTTTTTTCCGGTGGCTTGTGCCTTTTAAAATTGCAGTTATGTCAACGCCACGCAACGGACGAGACATTCGGGCGTTAAGCTCTGATAGCATTGGAATTAAAACTGTTCTTACTCTTACGGAGGAAGAACCGCTTGATCAATCATGGTTTAATGCGAAGATTAAGAATGTATTTCTTCCGATTCGAAATTACTACCCCCCGTCGATTGAGCAGATGGATATCGCTATGCGTATTTTAACCGATGAAGAGAGCCTCCCAGTTCTGATCCACTGCGGTGGAGGGAAAGGCCGCGCTGGTTCAATTGCCGCCTGTTATATCGCGGCTTGTGGCTTTGGAAAGCTAAATCTACAATCCGATGATTGGCAACCTGCAATGTCGGCGCAAGACTCGATTTCAAAGCTCCGTGCTATCCGACCTGGGAGCATAGAGACAGAACAGCAAGAGGTCTTCATATCGAAATGGGTAAGCGTGCTCTGGAAACGACAATCCCTCTTCCCCGCCGCAGTCCCTGAGCCATCCGCCTGCCGACTTGATATCATGGGGCAACTTGACGGCTCCGTTGATTTCCTCATGCTAGTCGGCATTCCCGGCTCTGGAAAATCATGGGTGGCGAAGTCACTGCTCGCCCGTGACCCACGCTGGACCTACGTCTCACAAGATGAGTCGAACCGCTCTGCCTGCGAAACAGCTGTCAGTCGCACAAATGGGAAACTCATACTCGACCGGTGTAACACGAGTGCCGTGGACCGGAACTTATGGCTTCAGCTTGCAGATGCTAAAAATGCGGTGTGTGTTCTTTTTGACTACGACACTGAGTTGTGTGTCTCGCGCGCTCAACAGCGGGCTGATCACCCTACGCTTCCCCCGGGGTCAAGAGTGGCCAATGCGGTGAAGCAGATGGTGGAACAGTTTTCCGCGCCAGAGCTAAAGGAGGGGTTTAAGGCAATACTGACGATCAAGTCTTTTGCGGCGTCTGATGAACTAATATCTCGCCTCTCGCCTACTATCGGACTCCTAAAGTTTCCTCGCACAGCCCATCTTATCGACCTTGGCGCCATTGGCTCGGATGATATTCTACTCCCATCTGCCCCTGCATTCTCACCCGGATGCACGGTGGTGATCACAGAAAAAATCGATGGCGCGAATATGGGCTTTAGCTTGTCTTCAGATCGACAACTTTTAGTACAGAATAGGTCTCACTTTGTGAACTCGAGCTCGCATAGCCAGTTCAAGAAACTCGATTCTTGGATGGAGAGACACAGGGAGGAATTGTTCGGGATATTGAATCGAGACAAGTACTTCCCGCAGCGGTATATTTTATATGGAGAGTGGATGCATGCTGTGCACTCGGTCTCTTATAATGCTCTGCCGGACAGGTTTTTAGCGTTCGATCTGTTCGATCGCGGAGAAGGCAAGTTTGTAAACAGGGAGACTTTGGAAACTCTGTTGAGCGGAACTGGAATTCATACCACGAAAGTTATGGAAAAGAGGGATACCATACCGACAGATGGTGAATTAAGAGCGTTGGTACAGAACCAGTCGGCATTCGCCGAGGGAAGGGTAGAAGGCGTGGTAGTAAAGATCGAAGACAGGGGTTGGGTGAAGTGGAGAGGAAAGGTTGTGAGGGGCGATTTTCTGGCAGGCAACCAACACTGGAGCAAGAACATCATGCAAGAAAACGGGATTTTGGCCACCAATATGGCGGAATTAGACATTCCGTCTTGAGACTTAATTCTACAACTTAACCAGTCCCAAGCAATACACCTGACTTCACTTCGCTCCGTGTTGCGCCTGGAGCTTTTCAATCTGCGCTCCGACCGCCGCGCGATACTCTTCGTCAATGATGACCAGCCCGGCCGCTCCTTCCTTGTTAACAATCTCGTCCATCTTCTCGGTGCTCATCATCATCGTGGCGATGATGACTGCCTCCTCCGTGTCCGAGGCGTTATCGCTGATGCGGTGTCTGCACCCAGGAGCCTCGTAGAAGCTGTCCCCGGCGTTTTTAATTGTCATGGGGTCATCGTTCATCTTGTTCAGGACGGATCCGGTCAACACGTGGACTGCAACGAATGCACCTGCGTGGGTATGAGGTGGCGTGGATCCTCCTGGGGGAAAAGTGACTTTCATTGCCAGCACGGAATTGCCTGGGGCGCTGAGGATTTTATAGTGGTATAGGACCTCAAGAGCTGGGAATGGGCGCCTATCATGTGTCAGTGACTTGTTTGTTGAGCCCTAAGGGACTATATCTCACGTTGCATCATATACTGGCTCCTCCCTGTTTGCGACCTTGGAGAACACCATTTTTGCTGTATTAAAGTAAAATCTGGTTTTTTTTGTATGAGGTTGTGATGTGTATAATTTGCTATTTCGCTTTGAGGTTGTGGTGTATAACTCTAAGAGGATTGGAAGTTAAAGAAAGGTCACCTTATATACAAGATAGCACTCACGTGATGAATCCATTCCGGGTCTAAAACAACGCGGCTTCCGTTTTAAGGGTATTCGGGGACTGATAGGCTATGCGGGTAGACGCCACACCCGTCGCTAGCTGGCCACTAAATGACACCCTGCCCCGCTATTCCCTCCTGATGGCCAAGAAAAGGCTGAGATTCTCCACCATAAGCAGTCGGGAGTATGGGCTTCCAATTGCTCCGTGGTTACCTAATACCCTAATAAGTAATGTAATACCGTCACCACGTAATCATTCCACTTCCTCGATGAGACACTCAAATGCCTATCCAGTTGCCTCTGATTCCTTCCGATAATCCGGCGAGAAGAAGGGTATAATTACAGGTAAGTCAGCGCCCTTTGAAATGTTTCGCTCAAGCTGAATCCCAATGTTGTTCTCGCATCATCTGCGCCCATTTACATCTTTCGCGGCCCAAACCAAAGCATCAGCGCCTCAAGCCACTTTACGGCGAACTTTCGCATCAACAGCAGCCATGGCAGCCCCAAAGCTCCAGAAGGCCATCCTCCAGCCAGACGTGCAGCCCACAGACGTCATCCTCATCACCGACCACCCTGTTCCCACTGCCAAGCCGTCCTCCACCGAGCATCTAATCCGCGTCCACACAACCGCCATCACCAATGGCGAATTGCTCTGGGGGAAAAAGTTCCCCATCCCCGCAGAGTTCGGCGCCACGAAGATCATGGTCCCTTGCAACGACGTCGCTGGTACTGTACTAACGGCCCCCGAGTCCTCTCCGTTTCAGCCTGGCACAGAAGTCTATGCGCGCTCTAACTACTACCGCACTGGGTGTGCGCGGGAGTACTCCATCTTGTTGACGGAAGAGATGGCAAAGAGGCCGCAGAGATTGACGTGGGCTGAATCGGCTACGGTTCCTATGTCCGCTGAGACGGCGTGGCAGGCTCTGTTTACCCAGGCCCGGCTCGAGCCCAAGCCTGGAAGCGCCAAGGGGAAGCGTATATTTATCACTGCTGCGTCTGGCGCTGTCGGAACTTGGCTTGTTCAACTCTCGAAGTGGATCGGGGCAGAGGTGATCGGGACATGTGGGTCGAGTAGTGTAGAGTGGGTGAAGTCGCTGAAAGCAGATACTGTGCTTGACTACACCAAGACGAATGTCAAGGAGTGGGCCAGTGTCGAGGGTAATAAGGTTGATCTTGCAATCGACTGTTTTGGCGGAAAGTCTCTCGAAGATGCTTGGTGGGTCGTCAAGGATGGCGGGACATTGATCAGCATCTACCAGCCTCCGGAGCAGAAGAAGCCTACAGGCGTGAATGTCAACATCAGAAACTTCTTTTTTATTATGGAGTCGAAGGGAGATCAACTACAGAAAGTCACAGAGCTGATCGACGGCGGGTTTGGAAAGACTGCGTTGGACAGCTCCTTCCCACTCGACCACTTTCAGGAGGCGTTTGCAAAGTTGAAAAGCGGCAAGGCTAAGGGGAAGGTTGTCATCGACCTTGGTGTAGTTTAGAGGGTTGCGTGCAGAGTGCAGTTTTCGTATTAATAGGTGTTCGGATTATGTTTATGGGGGAGTCTTTATACATAAAATTGAACTTCAGTTTGCGAATTCGTAGATTCCTGACTCTCATCCCTTATGGCCCATTTCACGTCTAATCAACGTATACGAGCGTACTGTACCAATCCGAGTTTCAATAACACCATGGACGTAATATAATCTGCAGATGGATTACGAGAAACTCGATAATTTCCGGTTGGAACTACAACACTCTTCTTCGCATAGCCTACGACGGTAATTGAAGATTACTCCCCAAGAAAGCCTTGATACAAGGTGTCACTGCACTACTATGGCATTCTTCTTTCTATAGCATATTAATTGCAGATTGGTCCACTCAAAAGGACTTGATGGATCGAAACCACAGGGTGAATTGTTTACGACTCACGCTTGAGTTGGGTCCATGTTGGTCTGCATGCCGTATGGTCTCTCGCTATGCAATAAAGTCAGTCATGCACATTAAAATAAAGCCGAGGTAGAGACATTCGATACAAAATAAACCAGATGAGTGCGGTGGTATAGTAATTTGGACAGCATAGATCATTGGAAATCATTGCATTTTTAACTGTAAAAAATGATTTATTAGGGATTTTATTAAAGCCGTTAAGATATAAATATTTTCAGATCTTAGAACGCAATATTTATTTTTGCACTATATAACATAATTGAAAGTACTACAGCAAACATAATAATTAGAACTACCATAGTAACTTTTATCATTCAGTAATATTAGCTTTATGAAAAGTATAATCCTTGTCTCAAAAGTTGTCGCGTTCAGGAGACGCATCTATCTAAAGAGATGATCTATCTAAAGAGATGATTGTGGCTATGGCGGTAGTGCATTACATAGGCCAGGATGACTATTATGCAAACGCTTCTCTCTTCTATATGCCAACAGAAACACCGATACTATGATATCATATTGAAAAGGAAGGCGAAAGTCGAATAAATTCATAAAGTAGTGTCTGACTAATGAGATTGACAAGGCTGAATCGCCATGTCCATCCCCAGAACGAAGTATGGAAATAAATAAAACACCGAAACCATCGTATCAATCATGTCCTGTCCCATCCATCCATCCAACCATCATAACCCCCCTCCAATCCAATGGTCCCAAACGCCGCCGTAGTTTCCCCCAAAATGGCACAAGTGAACAGAGAACCCACTCCATACCCATATCATCCATCTCTAGAAAAAAATCCCTCAAAAACCCATCCTCTCCTCAAGCCCTTGCCAAAACACCACCGGCCTCGGCTCCAAAATCCCAATCTCCCTCCCAAAATCGCGCTCCTCCTCTTCCAAATCAACCAGACTCGATTGTCTAGACAAGATGCTCCTCACCGTCGCAACAGGCGACTGCTGGCGGGGCGCCGTGCGCGGAGGGTGGCGACTGAGCGGGTTGTAAGACAGCGAGCTAAACTCGTCCGCGGGGCTTGAGCTTGCGCTTGAGCTAGCAGACGGCGCGAAGGTGTCATGAGGGTTCCACGATGCGGAGGCGGTGGAGGGAGCGCGCGAACGCGTGCTGGATGCTGTGGAGGAGGAGCGGGAGGAGCGGAAAGAAGAGCGGATGGAGGCGAGGGAAAATGTTGAGTGGAGGGGGGGAAGAGCAGAGTGACGCATTTTGGTGGCGGTGATAGTGATGTTGCGGGGTGTTGGTGAGGGGTTATAGGCTTGTTCTTATCGAGTGTGGTCGAAGGGTATATGTGTGTTTGCCGTATTATTCTCAGTTGATTGCCGTGAGATGTGGAAGATTGGTGTAAGCCCGATATCCGTGTAGTGTGTGTGAAATAAAGAGGTCCAGCCGAAGAATCTTAGTTGTGGTGGGTATGTAATATAAAAACGCTTAATGTCGAACTCGAAAAGCACCTGGCTTGTGATAAAATATGAACGAATGTCTTGCGTTTCTGTCTTCAACGCACTCTCTCAAGAAATCTTCGAATTCGTCACAAACAAAATTACCACCGTTTACCTTTCTTTCTCTTTTCTTCCAGAACTAGGAAAAGCAATCGCATTATAAGATGAACTGCCCCCTAGCCCCCGGCCCGCTCTGAGACACCGCCCAGCATGGCACCACACCCGCATATCGACGCCTGCCGCGCCTGCTACGCCGCTGATACACGCGCACTGGCCATCTTTCGTCATATTTTCATGGGCGAGGCCGCTGAAGAGGCGGCCCCTTAAACGCCCCTGGCGCACGGCTGTGTGTCGCATGACGTTCGCTTAGGGAACCACGCTGCGCCGGGTAATGCGCCCCGGTTTCGAAGTTGGGGACGAAACATTGGGTATATTTTTGAATTTCTTGGTGGTTTTTTTTGGAAAAGGTGGTGAGGGGATGGAGAATTCCAATAAATAGATATGGATTTGAAAAAAGTACTGTGATAAAATATGATTGTTCGTGGTGGAGTTGGCGGTTTTGGTTATAATGTTTATCATGATGCGAGGTGTTGTGGGTAGTCAGGGGCTTCAAGAGTTTCAGAGACTCTCAGCTGCCACTCAACACGACCTCAGCACCTTGGCAGTGCAAACCGTACCTGATAGAGTGGGGAAAATCAAGGGGCGACAAGAAACATTTTGCTATCACGATACTACTCTACTTGTACGAGCTCACCAAAAAAGCATCTGCCGCCACCGCGATCCCAGCCAGAACAACTGAGTCGGGAATATCTCGTCCCTCCTCCAAACCGCCGTGAAACACCGTTTGCAGTCTACCGTTACTCTACGCTCCGCATCACCAACAGGCATGATTCACATTCCCTCCCCGACGCCACAAACATAGCCTACAAAACAGTCTGATCATTTCATCTAAGGTATCATGCTTTCCATCGGTACTATACAGTCCCCTCCCTGCCTAGGCTCTCTATCATACCCCCTCCATCACAAGCCCCGCTCTCACGCTCAATGCACACCCCGACCCACCATTCTCCAAAAAAAACCCATCATGCGCCAAAAACTCCACGCCATGCACCTGTCAGGGCCTTCGCCCCTCGTGGCGAAATCCAAAAGCAGCCTGCGCCTCCCAGAACGGGACGCAGCTGCAGAGGCATGAACAAAGAGTGTAAAAAAAAGAACTCGTAAGCCATTAGCCAGGCCACACCCCCCTCCACCACAATACACCCGCTCATCAAACGTCTCTCATGCCTTGCATGCAACCCACCCAGCGACGTATCGCCATCTCATCACATGACACCGCACATTACCCCACTGCTCTCACGTTCTCCTATCCCCCGACTTCCTTGTCGTGTAGCTCCGTCTCATACTAGCTCCCCACGCACTGTCATTAAACGCCTCCACGGCCATCTCCCCCGCCGTACTGCCACTGCGACTGTGCATTCCCTCCCTCCTCGCGGGAACCACATCACTCAGATCCATCGCTGCGCCACTAACCGAGCTATTCGTCCGATGCGGCCGCAATCTGGGGCTGCGACTCGGACTGCTCGTCCCGCTGCCTAGTCCGCTGATGGCCCCACGACTGCCACGACTATCAACGCTACCATCGCGTGAATGCAGCCCAGCCATCCCCAGTCCGCCGATCATATCGCGCAGGCTGGCGTGTCCGTCTGAGAAATCCACTGTCGCGCGCATTGAGCGGCGGGTGTCGTCGCCGTCGGCGGATAGGGCCACGGAGCGAGCGTCGTCGTCGCCCTCGACGAAGATCTCCGGCACGGGGAAGGTGGAGATCTCGGTGATGCGCGAGAGTGAGTGGCGGTTAAGGTGACGGCGGAAGCGACGCGCCCAGTACATGGTGTCGAAGAAGCCAATTACGACGCGACGGTGGACTTCCTCTTCGACGCGCTGGAGGCGGGCGCGGCGGCGGAGGAACTCGTCAAGTCTGTAGTTTTGTTAGCCATTTTGTACAAAAAATAGGTGGGGCTAGGGTATGACTTACTTCAAGCTCTTGTTGTCGCTGATGATGTTGTAATGCGCGAGGATCATGAGTACGCTCGTGAACGAAATACCCAGCTCCGGATCTGCGGAAACCATCACCTCCTCGTAGAAGATATTGTATAAGTGCCTCCGCTCCCTCACTTTGTTGCCATCAATCCGCGCGATCCGATCGTTGAGCTTCTTGAGATCAATTCCCATGGCACCACTCGTAGTCGCCACGGACGTCGTCCTCGATCCCATCGGCTGGGTCCGCACATCCTCCAAGATACGATGTACAGAGTCCTCCTCATCATAAATACGCATCGCAAAGATTCCCGACAGCTCGCCGAGCAAGCGCGGAAATTCCTCCTTGGTGATATACCCCGTTCCGTCTGGATCAAACGTTGCCCACGCCTGTTTGAAGCGGCGCGTCTCGTCACGGTTGACAATCTCGTGCCCGCTCGACCGCTGGTACACGTACGAGAAGCTCTCGTAGATGAGCGACACGAACAGAGACACGAAGATGTACATACTTAGGATGTTCCATGAGATGAACAGTGCATACGCCCACGACGAACTGCCGCAGTCACTATCGAAGAAGGTCGAACCCTCTACGCAAAGCGGCGGGCGCGCGTTCGCGTAGTCCATCATGATCTGATTCCAGCCCTCGCCAACGGACATTCGGAAGAGCACGATGAGCGCACGGGGTACGTCGCGGAAGTTGAGGTTGTTGGTGCCTTGGCTACCGAAGTGCGTGAGCCCAAAGGTCTGTGTCATGGCTATAGCGTAGACGAGGAAGAGGATAAGCCACGTCGCGAGGAGATTGCCGATGCTGGTCAGAGACGCTGCGGCGGTCTTGAACAGCTGGTCCAACGCGTTGTTGCGGGGAATCAGGAGCAACGCGACGGAGACAAGGAAGATGTTGTGCAGTTGATACAGCGTGACGGAATCGTGCTTGCCGAATAGCAAAATAGTCGTGACCATTGTTCCCGTCACCGAGACCAAGGAATATAGATCCCACGAACTGCGCCTGAAACGCGGCCATGTGAGACCGACAATCCGAATAACGATGTTTGCCATGTATATGACAGTGAAGAAGAGGAAGACTGCGTCTCTCGTGCGCGTCCACCAGTATGGCTCGGGGTAATACTCGATCATCAACAGTATCAGATGAAGTACCAGCGTAATAGTGACCGTTCGGCTCCACAGCCCATGCTTCTGCACCGCCTTCTTATAACACCAATCCTTCCACTTCGGCTTGCTTTTAGTTGACGGCCTCTTCGATGGGGCCACCTGCCGCAGCAGCTTCCGAAGTTCCATCCAAGACCGCTGCTCGGCAGTCAGGAATGCCACGCCCGTCTGCTCCGTGTACGTGCGCATGAAGACGGAGATGAACAGAGTCAGGACGAACACAGTTGCCATCAGGTTGAACACAACGAAAAATACCGCGTTGCCCTGCGATGCAAAGTCCCGAGGTTGCAGCCCACGGCCCACGATCGACTGCGCGCTCCACATCACGTCGATCCAGCCCTCTTGCGAGACGATCTGGAAGAGGATGAAAAGTGAGCTGCCGAAGTTGTCAAAATCGTAGTAGGGGTTTGCGGGTACCCGCGGGGCGGGGAACGCCCAGTCGCTGCTGAAGGGCGAGCTGTTGAATTCACCGACGCAGTCAGAGAGATTGATTATGCCGCTACCGCCGTCATTGCAGACTTGCATTTGGCCGTTGAAGAGATTGACACCGTAGATGGCGAAGGGGATCAGCAGCGATAGGGAGACAAATATAGCAGAAAGGACTCGCCACCCTGCAACGAAGATGACGGAGTGAAACGTATCTCTGGCGCTGTCACTGATATGCAGTAAGCGCAGAGCTCTGAGCGCCTTGAACGCCCCAACTGCTCTCGATATCGCACCGTCATTTAAGAACGATGTAATCACATTAATCCACAGCGTAATCAGCACCCATCCATCAATAAAACCCCACAAACTGCGGAAATAAGCATTCGGCGTCCAGAAACACCCATCTGCAATCATCTTGATAATAGCCTCGACGCTAAACACTACCGCGAACGCCATATCCGTCCACACGAACCAGTTCCGCAGCGCAAAATTATGTGTCTCAAAATACTCTTTCTGGTACAACGGCGTCGTCACACACGCCAGCACGACCATCGTCAAGATCGCCGCATAGATGAACGCCGAGAATGTATACCACACGATCTTGTTTGGCTCCACGCCGTCGATGCGTTCTGCGCCGCGCCCCGGGCCCACGATCCGCTGACAGAACCGCCGTATTGGGTTGCCGGGCTTGAACAGGAACATCGCCGTGTTGTAGCTCGGGTGGCGGTTGAGATAGTCGCGCTGGGCGCGCTTACGCAGTGCAGTTGCTGACACGGCTTCGCGCGCCATAGTGCGCGGGTCAAGGCCCTCGGCGGCACTAGTGAAGCGGATGGTCGAGTAGAATGGGTTGGGCTCGCGGTGCCAGACTTGTGTGACAAACTTGCCCCACAGCCCTGAGAGGGAGCCGGGAGCAATTTCAGGCGCGTTGTCAAAGGTGTGAGAGGTGTTTAGGCCGGGTTGGGGCTCGCCGCTCTCGTCGTCGAGGAAGTCACGCACGACGGAAGTTTTGAGCAGCATTTCCATTGTGGACTGGCCGTAGTCGAGCGGGTCTTTGGTTTTCTTGGTCTTGCCGAAGCGGAAGATGGTTGAGAGTGAGAGGTTGCTCGAGGAGCTGCTGACATCTTTCTTCTGTAGGAAGGCCTTGACCTGCTCGAGGCGCTTTTCGTCCTCGGACACGTCGAAATTCTCTTGAATGACAGCAATAAACATATTTATCAGAATAAAGTACGATAGGATGAACCAGCCAATAATGAAACTCGCGCCCATCCACGCCGTATTGTGGTGATCGTTATACGTTTGCACATTGTACAGGATGCTCGTCCAGTTCTCACTCGACAGGATCTGGTACAGCCCCAGAAACGCATTCCAGATCGAGAAGAACGTCGTCCGCACCGTGTTTCCATTCGAATCGTACGCTGGTATATCGCCCCTGAACATCTGCACCGCCAGGATTGAAATCAGAAACGTGATCAAGAACACGAACAGCACCAGGTTTAGGATACCAGTCGCGTTACCCAACATCTTCTCGATAAGTTTTCGCGTGATCGGCACCGCCCAAACGACACGGTAAACTCGAACGATCTGGAACACGGTGAGCCAAGCATACGGCTGCCCTGAGTTGCGGATCGGCGGTAAGAGGATGACGGTTGTGACAATAGCGAGCAGTGTGTCGAAGCCATTTTTCCAGCTACGCGGGAACTTGCGGAAGTCACTAGCGAGGCGGAAGAAGATCTCGATGTCGAGCGCGAAGGTCACCATGATCTCGGCCACGAAGATAAAGTTCGCGCGTCTTGCGGACATGCTCGCACTGCGGCAGGCTTGGCTCACTATGCCGAACATGATGACGAGGATCCAGAGCCAGAAGGACTGGGTGTAGAGCTTCTTGAGAACTGTGGAGCGGCTGCGGGGCTTGACTTCCTCGACAACTGCGACGGGGGTGTTGATCATTGTGAAGGCGCTTCGCTTGCTCTCTTCTCTGATGACTTGGAAGGAAGACGTGATGACGGCGATGAGTAAATTAGTTAGCCACAGCAACATGATAACGATTCCGGCTGCGAAGAATAGCGCCGCGGCCAGGTAATCAGAGTCCGTGGTGTAGTACATCAAATCCGTAAACGTATTCGCGCTCATGATAACGAAGACAAGCTCCAACGAGTTGACAATGTTGTCGAAGCTGACTGTTCCATTATACAGCGATTCGCCTTCAATACAGAGGGAGCCCCGAGGACAAAGATAACCCTTGCTCGCGCGCGCACCATTCGCCCCATTGTCGTAGGTCCAGGGAAGTGCAACCCCCGATATATTATCAAGATGCCCACCACAGAGCTGGAAATCGTTTGTGTAATTCGACTGCCCCTCCGGATCAACCCATGTGCACGTGCGACTGAAACTTGACTTAAACGCCTGTACGCCCACAATGGCGAAGAGCAGCCAGAAGAAGCCGATAAGAAAGGACACGTTGACCAGCAACGGCGCTGCTTTCTTCAAGCTCTTGAGGATGATGGCCGTACCATTCGTCAGCCACAGCAGTCGGAGGATTCGCAGGCAGCTAATCATCTTGAAGAGGTAGAGATGCTTACGCGTCTCCACCCCCGTGATTCCGATGGCGACGGATATCCAAAACGCAACAACGGCAACGATATCGATTCTGTTCAGCGAGTGACGGAAAAATGCTCGCCGCGCGAGCTGGTACCGCTGCTGCTCCTCTACTGTAGTGGGATACGCCACTGGGGTTTTCATCGCTGTTGTAAACGTCCGACTGATAGCTTCCGAAATAGGGGGCGCATCAAGGTGCCTCGGCACTCTGACTGACTGCTGCCGCCGTGGCCCAAAGAACGTCATGTACTTGGACATGAATGTAGTCTTAAGCCCCTGGTTCACATCCGTGCGCGTGCTGTACTCTTCGGCGTTGAAGAAGAATCCCGACACGATGATCTTGGCCGTGATCTCCAGCGTGTAAATTCCAAACAATGCCAGCATTGCGTAGTCAATGGGTGAGCCGCTCCAGGTGTTCGGCATCGGGTTCGTGAACGAGTCCTTGCTCGATTCCACCGCCAGCAGAACCGTCTGTAGGATGATCAGTATTAGTATTATTGGCTCCGTCCACGGGTGCACCAGGAATTCGCAGAGGCGCATCCGTATATAGTTGTCTGGCGCGAAGATACGCAGACTGTTCCCCCGTAGAGGATTCGTAATTGGCCACGGCGGCGCTGCTGGCTCCTCGGGCAGCTCAGCTGTAGGGGTCGATGGGACCTTCTCGATGGGCAGTTGTTGCATCTCAGGATTGTAATCCATATTCTCCTCGTCCGTGACCAGTATAGGCGGAAGCCCGGAATTAGGCAGCGTTTCATCTGCTGAGTCCTTCCTTCGATATGCCGGCTCAGGCAGCTCGGCATCATTACTGAAATTAACCACTCGCTGTGACATAGCGCGCATCATGGACCCTGCCCGTGTCAACGGCCCTGCGTTCGACGGCGACGGCGACGGCGACAGACGGCGTGAATCTGGACTCAGACTCTTCCCAAAGCTGCGTGACCGCTCCCGCCCGCCACTCCGCCCGTTCGGTGACGACCCCAGGTTATCACCCAGCCGCGACTGGCGCGATGTTTGTGGGGAGTCGAAGCGCACGCTCTGGAAACTGGTACGGTCCCGGTCGGAAGACTGCCGCGGCGTCGAGGGATTCGGCGCACCGCTGATGGGTGCGAGGTAATTCGAGTCCGTGAGCCCGACCTGATCCGAGTCGGTCGTTGTATTAAAATACCCATCCCCCATATCCCCGTACGACTGCGGACCATACGGCGAGTTGCCTACATCTCCCCGTCCATAACTCGGGCCATACGGGTCCTGGCCACGCGGCGACAAAGGTTGGTTACTCGGCGGCATGCTCAGCCCCACGACGGCCATCTGGAAGGCATGCGAGTTCTCTACCGGCGAGCCGCCCGACAGTTCGTCCTCCACGCTCGGTTGCATGTGCTGGCCGCTCGGCAGCAGCACTCGCAGCGTCGGGCTCGGCGAGCTGTCGTCTAACCGCGAGTACCGGACTGCTGGGCCACGCGTCGCTGCATTGCCAGTCATGAGGCTGCGGCCCCGGGTGTGTCCCCTGTGCTCACCCTCGCTGGGGCCAGCGTCAGTGTCGGGGGGGCGGGAGAGGTTCTGGAGGGGTATCGATTGCGGCGGGGACTGGGAGTGCCGTGGTGAGGGGTTGTTGGATGCCATTGCGTCGGCGCGGTGGCGGTTGGGGTTCAGGTGGGGAGGTGAGTGAGGTTCGGAAGTTGGTGATTCCTGGGGAGACGTATGCGCGACGGAGGCATACGAGGTGGGTGATCTCCTTATCGATTGGAGCTCATGATGCCGACGCGACAGATGGAGAGGGGAGTATTCGCCGTGTGCAGAGAGTTGGTACGGTAATGGACCGTTTAAATCGTAGATTGGATGTTCGTGAGGGTCGTTGAAAGTGTCGGGGTCGTTGATGGCAATGGCAGCTCTGCAGCGTGTTTGAGGTTGTTGAAGGGACGGGCTTTGGGAGTTTTGGGGTTATGCGGTTCAGCTTTCGCGACACGCTTACTCGACGCTTACGCTAAATCGATTTCTGGAACAAGAGCGGCGCAGCGCAACAGCCAACAAGGGACGGCGAAAACGGCCAAGGGGGGATGGGGTCGGGGGGTCTGACGTGCACCTGGTCTTGGGCTAAAAATATAAAAATAGAAAATAGATTTTGAGTATTTATTGTCGCAACGCCTGGGACAACATCAACAGAGAGTGAAAAATAATTCAGTTATTCCCACAATTTAATACAGTGATTGTATTACAGCTAGAATTAAATATAGGATTAAATACAAATGCTTCTTACCGTCGAAAAAAAACATTATTTTTCATGGGCGCGCGTCTTTAATTAGTACCTTTAATTACTGGCCATTTCCGGCTTGGCGGGACGAAGCTATACGAGAACATGCATATGGAGGAAAATGACGATAGATAGCGTCGAGAACTCCATCTCTAGTCTTTGGTATCCTACATTCTGAATTAGAGAAAGGCACAGAAAATGATAATAACAGCCTACAATGGCTGGTGATTATCATTCATGAGTAAGGTAAGTTACTGTGCACGCTTCCCACTTCTACCGTCGCGGGTAGCCACGCGGCCCCTTTAAAACCCCATCGACTCCATTGTAATACACGTTATTCATTACTACTTCTCAGCGTATATCGAATCTCTGATCATCTACGTATATCGTACATCCTCATCACCTCACTTCCATCCCCCATCATAAACTACCAACACCCCTCCTCCATATCAATTTCGCATCCTCGACGTCCGACCCCTTACATCCCCTGCCCCCCTGCCCACCTTCCTGGCTCACTCGCCTTAACTGGAGGACTCAAATCCTGCACCATCGGACTGGGACTCAACGGCGCTATGGCTGGAATACACGTCGGCGTGCCCATTCCCACACTTCCTGAGAAACTCCCCGCCCCATTCGCCGTCATTGGCCGTGGTGGCGACTGCTTCGTCGGCGACATCCCTGCGCTCGTCGGTGGCAGCACCGCGTTGGACGCGTAAGGCGTGCGAACCTGCGCTGGCGTGGAGATGGGGAGCGCGTATGGTGGTGGTGGACCTGCCGCGCTGGAAAAGGACGAGCCTGGAGTAGAGGGCGGGTTGAGCACGGGTGCGCTGGCGAGGGGAGAGGGGAAGGAGAGCGACGAGCGGCGTCCACTCTGGTCGTAGGGCGCGTAACGGGCACCATTGGGGGCGGGAGTGGATGTTACGCCAGCTGGTGCTGGTACCGGGGGCGCATGACCGCCGTTGATGAGGGCGTAATTAGGTTGTGGAACGGGAGGCGGGAAGCTGTTCGGGCTGTGCGGGAGGGGTGAGGAGAATGGGCTTTGCCCGTTGAGTTGTGCGCCAAAGACAGGACGGGCGGGGCTGCTCCCGTTCATGTGTTGCGGCCAGTTTGGCGCGGCTGGCACAGAGCCTTGGCTCCCTGGTCTGTTGTCAAAGGTTGGGAATGGCGCAGTGGATAGGTTTGCACTGCCGTTGGAATAGGCAATCGGCTGTCTGGCTGGTTGGCCGTTCGAGTAAGGAGAGTCATAGGGCGACCGCGAAGGCGAGGAGTGGACGAGTCTGTGCTTGAGAGGCGAAGAAGGAGGGCTGCGGACTGTCTCGTCTTTCTGCTGCGGTGGCACCAGCGCCGTAACAGGAGGAAGGGTCGGTGGCGCATTCGCTGTGAAAGAAGGAAGTGTCGGTGGCGCATTCGCAGCGACAGGAGGAAGGATCGGTGGCGCATTTGAAGCTGATGAGGTTGGCCTGTTGAATTTGATTGTTATCGGCGGCCGTTTCTTAGCCTCCTCTGCCTCTTTAGCACGACGGATGCACGGCTTGCAGACGAACTGGAAGTCGTCCCGGTTGGCATCAGCGTCGCTAACGCCCACGCACTTGGTGTGCTGCCACACGTTACACTTCTCGCAGGCAATGCTGAGAGTGCCATCATCAACATGTCCATACGCGCCACAGATACAATCGAACACCCAGTCACCATCCTCCTCCTGGAGCTCATCAAGCGCCGCCTTCTTCCGCTCGATCTCCGCCTTAAGGTGGCGTTCCGACAGGCGCCCTTGACCAGACTCGAGTTTCTTGTTGTCCTCCGAGAGATTGGCAAGTTCCTCCTCGTGCAAAATCCGGCGTGCCTCGCGTTCCTTAAGGCGCTGTTCACGGGTCTGCATGCGCGACTCTCTTTCCTTCTCCAGCTTTCTCCACTTCTCCTGTTCCTTCTTGGCCATGGCAAGCTCGTCTTGGCGCTTCCGCTCCTCTTCGCGCGCTTCTTCTTCTTGGCGCTGATGCTCGAGTTTGCCAGCGATTCTGCTAGACCGTTTGGCAGTGGCTAATTTCTCCAGATTGAGTAATTCTCGCTCCTTCTGGATCTGTTTGCGTTTGCGCGACTCTTCTTGCTTCTCTAGCAAGGGCAGGAGATCATCAACTAGTCGCTGTCTCAGGGACTTTTCGTTCGGGTCGCGTGACTTTGCAAATGAGGCAATGGCGTTGTTCAATTCGTCCAGGGTTATAGCCAGACACTCCCACTTAATGCCACCAAATCCATCGTCCTCGACAGCTTTGTCTTCCTTGACCTCTTCCGTTTCCTCGGTCTCCTCCTCGCTGTCGCTGGCAGGTACTCGGGACAGCCTTCTACGCTTGCTAGCTCTCGCAGCGGCTCTAGCTTTCTTGGAGTTCTTCTTGGGAGTAGCTTTGGGTGCAGGTGGTGGCGGGGGTTCTGTCTGGCGATACAGCCTATTGTCGTCTAGAACGATGTATGTTCGGTCTTCGGAGTCCCATCCGAAGGGTTCAACGCGCTAGATTTGATATTAGTACCGATGTGAGCAAGGTCTAAAGAATAGGCGTACCCAGTATGTTTGTTCTGAATCCTTCTGCTCCTCCATTCTCTCCCTGATTCGGTCGGGGTTTGTGAACGTCCATTGCGTAAGCTGTTGTAGAACTTTGATCTGGAGACCGTGGTTAGTACGTGGTTACGGGGGTATTGTAAGCATGATTCTAACCTTTGTGAATATATCAAACTCGGCGAACTTGGCAGGCTCCTCTTCGGTGCCAAAAGGGTTGCGCTCTGGGGCTTTCGCGACGTACTGTCGGCGCGTATATTCATCAAAAATCTCTGGGCTGCGCATTGTCAGTGGTTGTACGCGATATCGTGCATATAGTGGCATAGGCAGAACCTACGTTAGGCCCCTATGAGAAGAGACAAACTTCAAGAGCGCGAGCCCTATTTCTGCGAGTTTTGTCGAATGATGCTTCAGGCATTCCATCTCGAGATCCTATGATAAGTATCAGTATTGGCCTGTGGATTGATTCATCTTTATTGCGACTAGTCGTACCTCGATATCCAGATCCTCCTCGAGCTTCACGGCCTTTCCAAAGAGGAATATCCATTGCGCAAGATTTGCGAATTGCCACATGTTTCGTATCCGTTCAAGCAGTCCAGGCTCTTTCGGCGCAGGAGCCGGAGCCTCGACAGCCTCCTCCACTTCCTGTCGTCCGCGCTTCCTAGAGGAAACCATCTTGGCAAGTTGTTGAGTTGGCGAGACCAGGATTCTAGAACGCCGATGGCGATACTTTTAAGAGAACAAAGGATGCGGTAACGGTAGTATAGTTGTTCTCATCCGTTGGTTATAAAGTGCTTAACTCTGATATAGCACTGCCGAAAAACACTATTCGAGGGCCTCCTGAGTTCGTAGAAGTGTGGCCTTTTGTGATTTCATAGAAAATGACCGGTCGTTGACGCGATGAAGCCGACGCGAAAAGGTACGGTACAACGTAATGGGCTTGGGCCTCGCTAAAATAAAATTCCGGTCACGTGCGATCAGCACCAGTGGTGTTCCAGCCTTGCCCGGAAATAGGTTTAAAGTTAGACCAATCAAACATTCGGAATTAAGCCGAACAGGTGGAATTATGGCGAGGCTGAGGGACGGTTCATTTCTGGGGTAATCGCGAAGATGGGCGTATGTACAGTGAAGTGTACGAACGCGACGGAGATGCTAATTTGACACGGCGGCGACTTTTCGCGGCAACGCAGCAACGCAATCATCATCCAAGAACAATATTTGAATGTGTGGACCTGTCGGAATCCATTGGTAGCTGTGAACGGCCAAAAGCCTGGGAGAAAGCGACATAAGCGCGCCATATATGCACCAGGAACAGTCATTCGAACCCAAATTAAGATGCGCACGTAGTCGAAGCCCTGTTTCCATTGAAGCTACGAAGACAACAAGATGTCTGCATTCACAGCATTGAATGTCGAGCCCGACGAGAACCCCGAAGATGACTTCGATCATACGCGCGAAATCCAGCTAGAGGAGGCCCTGAAGCTCTACCAAAATGCCTTGAAGCTCCACGCGCAGGGTCCAACATACTATGAGCAGGCCGCCGAGGCCTATGATAAGCTCTTCAAATCCGACGTTTTTAAATACCCCGAGAGTCTGTTGGACTTCACGCAGGATATACCCAGCGTCAACCTGGAGCCCGAGCCTGAGCCCGAATCACCACTCGAAGTTGCGTTTGCACCGACCTACGACGATGGACCCAGCACCCTACCTCAAATTCTCTACCTCGCATATAAGAACCATGGACAGTTCATTATGGACTGCCTCAAACACCAGATGAAGATTGCGCCGGCTATGCCACGAAGTGGTCTGGCACCGCAGGCACAGCATGCCCTTGAGCAGTTCACCCAAGCACTGGCACGGGACGAATCAGATACCGAGCTTTGGCGGAGAGCTGCCCGTGTAGGCGAGCTGCTGGGAAGCAACACAATTTCGAGATATTGCCTGGAAGCTGCCGTCGAAGTTGACGATGATCCTACGCTCGGCGAAGTCGACCCAGGGAACCTTGAAGAGGGATTTGCGGGCATACAGCTGAAAGAGCTGCTGGCCGTTTTGTCTGACAACATGGCGCTGTCTCATCCGATTATGGCTCCATACGAGAAGAAACATATGCCCATGAAGTTGAAGAAGTACCTGGACCCCTATCCATTTCTCAGCAAACTCCCAGCTAGAGATGATGATGACGCGGCCAGCGCTGCGACGCTGGAAAGACCCGGTCTGGGGGAAGTTAAGACATTCACTTGGAACTCGGTCGCAGAGACTATCGGCAGAATATTCGACGCATATAACGGCGAGAGAGGCTCAGCGTTGAAGCTTACGGGAGGCGAATCCATCACTCTGCAACTGCTGGAAGGCGATATAGAGATGATGGACCCCGAGGTGGAGACCCAACAACCACCTGATATTGCGGTGACTTCGAGCGAGATAACGCCCCCAGCCGCGGATGCCCCCCCAGGAGGACAAGAACCGCAAGAAACTACGCAAGACGGAAACGAGGTTAAAGCAGAGGAAGAAGATTCACCACCGCTCACTCGAAAACGCTCACAATCAACGGCAGGCCTCCCCGAAACCCCAGAAGAAGAGGCTGGCACGCAGAAGAGGAGCAAGAGGATTCGGAACAGGGATACTCTCGGCGGCGAGAGCGCTCTTCCCGCAGACCCTAATATTAGCCTAAAATGTGCATACGACGCAATGTGTAGTGGAGACCAAGAGATGTTCTCGTACATTGGCGGCCTCCTAGACAAACTTAATGTCAAGGAACTGGGCAAGGCATCCGATATTCAGGCTCTCGTGGATTCCGACAGGCCACAGGTTGAAAGCTCTGTTCAGAATATTGCAATGCGTGACTTGCGAGACCTTATTCACAAGTGGGACTCTGCTCTCGCTGCAAAATTTCAGTCGGGCAATGGCTTGGACATCATGGGGACCTCTGCTGGCCTACAGAAGAATGGCCTCACCGCGTTTCTTGAACATTCAAAGACCGAATCATTAAAATCGCAAACTCAAGCTGGGCCTACTAGTGCCGCTGGGATCTCAACTTTCGTCAAGTCGGTAAATGGGAATTCGCTCACTATTCAGGAGGTGGCATACCAATACTTTAAAGCGGTTTGCTCCAGTTATAGAACCACGCTGTGGCCAGGTACCCTGAAGGACGAAAACATAAAGCTGATGGATACCATGGATTCGGTGTTATATTCGCAGCTGGACACAGAATACCAGGAACTACAATATAAAGATGTGGAGCCTGCGGACTGGGAACAGCTCAAAGAGTTTGCACAGATGATGTTGGAGCTTCATCTAGACCATTATATCAGCATTGGCAAACCCCAGAAAGCCAGCGATGATAGCGCGTGCCTGACAGCTAAGGGAAGGCTTGATAAGTGGGCGATGCTCACTTCAGCCATCATGCAAGGCCAACCAAACGATCCCAATAGTGAAATCGTGATGAGATACCTTTGGGCTTCTGTTCTACTAGCTAATGCCACGGAGCATGTTAGCCGAGAGCACATGGTTCTTTGCTGGACTGATCTACAGAGTCTACTGCAAAAATCCGAAACTGCAAAAATCGAACTATATAACAATGTCGCCATGCCGGAGGTGTCTGCCGTAGCGGCAGATCGTGAAATCTCGAGGCTTACAACCATGGACTTCTTTCTCAACCTCTTCAAAGACAACTCCGACCCTACGGCGATCATTGAGACACTCGAGCCTGTGATCGATGACCCAACCAAAATTAGCGAAGACGAGGAAGACGACGCAGAGAGGGAACCCGCGACCGAAGTTGTTATGTCGCCAGCCACGCGAGATATGCGAAAATTCCTCGAGAACGGCACCCCCTCTCTCCGCCTCTATCTATGGCAGCGGCTGAGGGAAGCTTATCAAGAAATAGAATACCCCACGAGAGTCTTTTCTTGCCATCTCAAATGCATCGAAATCATCGTCGAGTACCTTCAATCTTCGACGTTTAGCCAAATCCCCCAAGCAGCTCGACACGCTGAGCTACTAGGTTATATCAAAACTATAGATGAGTTGTTGGTTAAGGCTCTGACGCTGGCGCTCAACGATCAGACTGCTTTTGACATTGTGGATGAGTCGCACCTGGCGGCCTCAACCACCGCTATTGCGAACCTATGCCGCATTTTGCATACTGGCACTTTGATGGAAGACCAAGTCTCCGCCGGACTTGTGCCCGATAATACTACGGTCGTGTCGAAAGAAAAGGGAAAACCTAATCAGACCTTGTTGAAGGCTTTCCTATTGCGGTTATCCGAAATGGCAATCCGAAGCTGGGCGCTTCTCTACACGCTGGTGAGAGAGGGCGTTTCACAAAACAAGGACCGCTTTACGGCACCAGACAATGATTTATCCACATACTTGGCGACAGTGCACTACACCTTGGGTCTTCGAGTGCGCTGTGAGCGATCAAACAAGATTTTCCTCAAAATGATGAAGGTCGAGTTGATCCGCATGAAGTATGTAGACAAGTGGGAAGATTACCTTGGCCAGGTCTTATGGGACCTTTATGGACTACGACTTGGAGAAAAGATTGGCGTTTTTGAGATTATGGACCACGGCTGTGATCGTGAAAAGTTGGACAGGCGGACTGCCATGTCCTTGGTTGAACACGTTGTCCTGCTCGCCAACAGAAAGAGCATGAAGGATCTTCTACGCGATGAGTTACGGAGCACCATTGAATCTATGCAGCAAGTACTCGGGGCCGCGAAGACAAACGCACAAACGAGCCACAACCTGCGTAATATAACTGAGCATTTGAAGTTATCCGTGAGCCCCTTACGGCTGAATAAGGCCTTGAAGGGAATGGAATATATAGATACTCTTCCGGTCAACACTACGGAGTCAGGACTGGCCGAGAAGGGCTGGTTCTTCCTGCTGGGAATGATATCTCTTTCGAAGTTCCGTGCCCAGAAACGTACCCAGGCTGGCGCTACCGATGATTTAAGGGTCGCAGCAAGCTTCTTCCGCCTACAACTTCAATTCACGGCCGAGCACTGGGAGGCCTGGTATCGCCTAGCCCAATGCTTTGATTCAGAACTAGAGGAAGATGTGATGTGGTCGGCGGACAAACTGAATACTGACCAAGCGCCATTGATTTCCGCGCAACGTTCAGCAATTCACTGTTACACAATGGCAGTCTCAACGGCGATGCGCACAGCCAATCCGTCGTTCGAGACAGCGGAAAAGATGTCCGCTGTATTCCACGACTTTGGCCTTCGGATATATTCGTCGTCGCGAGATCCGTTCCGCATGGAAGCTTTTTATATGGATGACTTCGAACGCCACATGAGTGGTCCATCGGGGATGTACAAGAAAAATGTTCATGAGGAGTTGACTCGATACAAGGCCTGGCGCTTTGCTGCCGAGCTCTTCAAGCGCGCTATTGCCGAGAAACCCAATAATTGGATGTAAGTTTAGCTCCTGTTCTAGATTAGCAGACATACTAATGCGATATTTAGGAGCCATTATATGCTAGGCAAGTGCTATTGGAAAATGTTTACACGCGTTGAAGATGAGCCGGATGCCAGGGCTAGGGCAGGAAGGCCTACGGTTGCAGCTCTTGTTCAAGTACTTGAAAGGGCTATCGAGACCGTCCCCAAGCCTCGCGACAGTCGTTCTGACCCAACGCTTGAGCCACACTATAAGATCGTGTCTGTGATGCACAAGCTCGTCCAGTTTCGCCAGATTGACCCACAGGAAGCAGCCAATATCCTTCAGCGACAGCACTATCCGATCAAGAAAGGCGAACAAGTGGTCATTGCTGATGATGCTTCGTGGGAAGCCTATATCGTGGAATGCGTCCGCCATCTACGCAATCTCGACCGATCCAACTGGCAGCATCGCTTCATTGCCCGCTCTGCGCACCTTATCTACGACAACAAGGAACAGGACAACGCTGTCATATTAGCTACCCGTGCTGAACTAAGCATGAGTATCTTTACCAAGACCATGGTCGTCAACGTCTGGAAGCCAGAAAACGAGCGTCCGGGCCGCCACTGCGTATACATGTCCAAATATGTTCAGTGGATGGTGCATTTGCTAGCGCAGCTTGAAGACAGGGCCAGCATGGAGATGTTGACGAAGCGTGTTAGAAAGAAACAGATGGAGTACTACCATTTTAATGAGGTATGGACTGCATGCTGCCTGGCATACTGCAAGCTCATCCGCCGTGCTGGCAAAATCGATCTCAACCAGGACGAGCTCGTCCGGTCTCTGCCACCCGAGGACTTTGAGGAGATGGCAACGGACTTGGAGCTTTGGGTCGACAACCTGCATGCGCCGCATGCGTCCTTTGACCATTTAAGGGAGTCGCTCGAACTAAAGAAGTTGAACAGCAACCTCATGAAGGCAATGCCCATTGATGACCTCATCGTCGACATCTACTCCTCGCTAATTTGGGAAGTCGGCCGCCACCTAACGAAGGAGCGACGAGCCCGCGAAGCGGCAGAGGCAGCGGCGCTACCACCTGTAGTTGAAGCACCGCAGCGACAAGACCCGATGAGCATGAACAACTTAATCAACAACACCGACAGCTCTGTCACACCGATGCAGGGCGTCATAGAGTCTGCGCCGAAGCCGAAACCTAAGCCCCCTGGGCGCAGGGAGATTCTGAGGAGGGCGGAGATACTCGCCAATCGCGGACATGAGGTTAAGGAAAAGGAGAAGGAGAAAGAAAAGGAAAAAGAGAAGGAGAAACCGGCGGGTAGGACTGAGTCGCACAGGCCGTCGGATCTACAGAACCTACTGAGGAGGAGGAGTAGGGATAAGCCGTCCAGATCTGTCGAGAAGGATGAGGGAAGCAACCAGGGTCACCAGGAGGAACACGACGATGATGATCGGGAGGGGGGTGACGCTGATGGCGAGGGAGGGAGCAAGGATAACGGTGATGAGGACGCACATAGTAGTCCGCCTGGTAGCGTGCATGATAGCGCGGACGATGAGAGTGATCTCAGCGATGCGCCCGGGCCAGTTGAGAGGATGCCGCAGCCGTCGATTAATGGCTGGCACAGCGAGGCGCAGGATGCGGGTAGGGACGCGCGGGGGGAATAAGAAGATGGTCCTTGTTTTGATAGTGTGGTTATGATATTTTACGGGCTTGCTTGAACTTGGCTGGAGTATAGGGAAGCATGGTTTCACTTTTGGGGAATGGAGAATGGGAGTGAGAAGGGGAGGGGAAGATCTTTGATCTGTATACTAGTAGTATCAGGCATTAGGAAGGCAGATAATAGATAATATGTTGATCCTTTTAGCCACAGTTGGCGAGCAAGTGAGTATGATTGGTAGTGATAGGGTGAAATAGGCCCATCAACTATTGACGCCAACAATCCCATTATACCTCGGCCAGAACTGCCGTACCAGACGGCTATCACGTCAAAAGCTTGTTAACGTGCAGATCCCACTCCCGATGTGTCGCAGATATAGAGGTTTGGCCTACGCGGTGCCGACGGCCCTGTCCACCATCAACCCCTGTGAGCCCCCGCCACTTGAACTCCGGCACTCAATGCCTCCGCGTCTCCACCCCGCAATGGGCTTTTTAGATTAAGGTACCCTGTCTTCCCCGCCAAATCGACCAAAACATTGCTTCTAGCGCGTTGGAACGCTCAACTGGAAGCCCCCGCCGGAGTAATGTACTCCCATTTTAATATGCATACTCCATATCCCATGTTAACGGAGAAACCTCGATATTAAAGTTGACGCCGGCAAGCGGCGCTTTGGCTGTGTGTCGTGTTGATTAGTGGCGTCATTGCGCGTCGATGGGATGGATTAATCGTGTATAAACATGTGTTTCCCCTCCGTGGAAAACCGTTTCTTGCGTGTGCGCGTCTTGATCGTTGTCTCTAATATCCCTAACTTCGGCCTCTCAAAATGCGTGGAACAGCTGTCCTTTGCGGTCTCCCGGGACTTGCGCTTTGCAATGCCGAAACTATAACTGACGCTGCTTGCGAAGCTTCTTTCGAGACAGTGACTGCGGCTGCTGCAGTCAAGGATCTTAACCCAGGTTGGAATTTGGGGAACACTCTCGATGCCATTCCGGACGAGACGTCGTGGGGCAATTCGGCGCAGGAGGCGACTTTTGATAGTATCAAGGCTTCCGGCTTCAAGAGCATTCGAATCCCAGGTGCGTGATTTTGCTTTCTTGCTCATGCACACAGTTGCCTCTTTCAATGGTGCTAATTGGCCGTTAGTAACATGGGCTGATCACATCACCACTCAATCGCCTTCATGGACTATTGACACCGCCTGGATGGACCGTGTCGAAGAGGTCGTCGACTGGGCCATTGCACGCGACTTATGGGTTGTCCTCAACGTCCACCACGACTCGTGGGAGTGGGCCGACGTCACCCAGTCTGGCGCTGACCTTGCGATGATCGAGGAGAAGTTCTCAGCACTCTGGGCCCAGATCGGTGATCGCTTCAAGTGCAAGTCTTCGAAGCTGATCCTCGAGCCGATCAACGAGTTCCCGGGTGACACCCAGGCCCACGGCGACGAGCTGAACAAGCTTCAAGACATGTTCCTAGATGAGATCAACAAGGCGGGTGGCTACAACCCGCAGAGAGTCGTCTCGCTCGGTGGGCTTGGACATGACAGCGCCAAGACCAGCCAGTTCTTCGAGAGAGGTACGACGTACCCCGACCAGCCGTGGGCAATCCAGTTCCACTACTACTCGCCTTATGACTTCATCTTCGGCGCCTGGGGCAAGACCCTCTGGGGCTCTGACGACGACAAAGCTGTCGTAGAGGCCGACTTCGCCAACTTCCGTGGCAACTTCACCAACGTCCCCATCTTCATTGGCGAGTGGGAGGCGAACGGCAACGTCGAGCCCGCAGCCCACTGGAAGTACTTCGACTTCCTCATCCGCACCGCGAACGCCAACGACTTCTCCACCATCCTCTGGGACAACGGCGCCCATTTCAACCGCCGCACCAGCAAATGGGTTGACCCCTCCGAGCCGGAGTTGATTGTCGCTGCCGTCGCTGGAACCAGCAACTCCCTCGCAGACAGCACCGTCGACATCACCGCCACGGAACAGGAGTCAAGCGCGTTTGTGTTCCACAAGGTCGGCGACCCAGTTGTTGCACAGACGGTCAGCTACGCCTTGAACGGGAACACGATCTCGTCGATCACCAACGCTGCCGGGACTGCTCTTGCTGCGACCGACTACACTGTCGCTGACGGAGTTGTAACCTTCACTGCTGAGTACCTCGGCAGCCTTTACACCGCCACCGATGTGGCCGGGACCAAGGAGACCCTCACCGTCGCCTTCAGCGCCGGCGCCAGCCTCTCAGTCACCATCGTTCTCTGGGACACCCCAACAGTGGCAACGAACTCTTTCGCAGTCGATGAGTCCACCGACCTGAAGATCCCAGTCTCCTGGAATGGACTCCACCGCGTCGCTGCTGTCAAGGCCCGCAAGGCTGACGGCACCTATCTCGCGGATGATTGGACCATGGACCTCCCCGCGCTGCAGCAGGGATACTGGACCTTTGGCAGCTGGGGCTGGGATGATGAGAACATAATCGTGTATGCAGCAGGCTTGTCGACGATTAAGGCGGCCGGGCAGGAGGTGACGCTGTCGTTCGAGGTGAGTCCTTCCTCAATAGTTGTCCGAGTTGGTGATGAATGGTTACTAATTGTGATTGCAGTCATTCCCTCGCATTATGGGCGAGAATGCAGTGAACATCACGTTCACGCAGTAGATCGTCAATGCTGTCGATGGGTTGTTAGACAGAGGCAGTCTAGATGGGTGTTTGAACATACTATATATGTGGTTCCTGTATATATTACTTGGCAAGTTATGCCTCTGAACAATATATGTCTGATTATTTGTTTACCTGCGTCGCCCGCGCTTAGTTCTTCGGCTGCTGTGTGTTGTCTGGGATCTCCCTTTGTTAACATAATGCCTAAGAGCCAGCCCCCCTTTATTGCATATCACCTGACTCCCCATCTAGCGGAAACCAAACCTTATAACCCAACTTATGGTCTCTGATTTCTAAGTTGGGCTGTTTAGCTGAGTGGTAGCTCTCTCAGTTTCACAGCCCGATAATATGAAATCACCCCGTCATTGTGAGGATGTACCGGCTGGCCCCCAGTACATCTCACAAGTCCGCCGGCGCGGGGGTTTGGTTACTGGTTTCGTATCAGTTCAGGTAGCTCCTGACACTGATACGAAACCTGGTTCTTTTGTCATTTTTTCATTTTTTTTTATACGTTGGCTGTTGGTTGGTTGGTGAATGAGGTTCGAACTTCAGGTTTATCTCGAAGAAGGGGGGTCCTTCTCGGAGAAGGGGGGTCGTGTATTCAAACGTTTTTTTATAAAGGAGGTTTGGTTCAAAGTCATGTTTATTTACAGGGTACTGATGTTTGAACTGGGGTTCTTAAGGACGTTTTTGATGCTTGGACTGTCTTCCTTCTGCAGATTTTGAGGTTCGAACTCGCGCCCTGTCCAAAAAGGGGGTGGTTGCGTAGCGACAGGCGCGCTTTAGTTTGCCGCCCTGGCAACTATCAAACAACAGGCGAACGTACGAAATGTCAATAACCCCCAAACACACAATGAAATCAGTAGATTCATAATTGTGGTTTTGTAGTTGTCCTAAGGGGTGACTTTAACGCTTCATCTGCAGTCTTTTCTCATCATTTGTAGACGGATATGAAGCTAGACACTCCCTTTAAAATAAGGGAGATTTGAACTTGGAGAACATTTCCGAATTTAGCAATAAACCCACAAATCTGTAATTTATTTATCAATCTATAAATGAAATGTAATTCTAGTATTGATGCTTTGATTCTATGCTTTCAAGACCCCTTCAACTCAAGTAAACAAAACGCCAACCCCGTCTCATCACTTCACCCCTTCACCAAAACGCAATAACCCTCACCTCAATACTCTCCCTCGCTTCCTCTCCACACACATCCCCAATGTCCGGACTCCCATGCCACGGCGCCTCAGCCTCTTCCTCACCCCGACCCAACGCCGCACTATCAAAAAACTTGATAACAAGCACCTCCTCCCTCGTCTGCTTCGACACATAATACCACTTCACCTCCCCCGCATCAACTTCACGCCGCGCCCCAACATCCTCCCCCTGGACACCCAACAGCGTCACCTCCCGCAAGAAATCCCCTCCCAACTCCGCATTCCCCGGAACCCGGAGGTCATATGGATATTCCACCAGCTCTCCCGTATCCCCCCTCCGTGGAGCAATACACAACGGATCCCGCTGCACAGTTCCCAGGGGCCGCCAGACGCTATACGCTGCATACCGCGGCCCCAAACCGTCCTGGTTATACTGCTCTGCGGTGACGGCATTGGCCTCGGCGCTGGTGGTTGGGAAGGGTAAGTCCGCACAAATCCCGTCTTCGGCACCTATTACTCCGCTCTCGCGCACCTGCTGCTCAATATCCTGGCGGTAAAAGCGGATGCACTGACGCGCGCTGAGGTGCGTGTAGTCGAGATGCGGCAGGCGGGCAGGACCAACTCCGGCGCCAGCGGGGATATGCTTCGGGACATTGGTACCGTTATCCTGGTGGTTTACGGTCCCTCGGAAGTTGGCGCCGGCCTGGTTGTTTGATCCGGCGCGGCGGCCGGTGTTGGGCGGGTTGGGGCGGTTGATTCCGAGGGGCCGGCTTTTGCGGACGAAGCTGTGGGTTATGAAGATGTGTTTTGCACCGATCGTCTTCGTCAAGAGGTCGCGGATCTCGGGATAGTATGTTTCATGGAGGAAGGGCTCGTCGTCTATGTTTAGGTGGGCGTTAGAGGGGTCGAATAGCGCGGATTTGTGGTCGAGGACCCCGAAGCCATGGCTCTTTAGAAGATCTGCGGGTTTGAATCCTGGAGCTGAGATATTTGGGCGGATATCAATCAGTGGGAATGATCTGTTGACGAATTTCCTGAATAATGGTGTTGTGAGGTAGGGCCTCTGCCAAGCATCTGCGTCGTCAACCCCCGCATCGATGACGAAGAGGTTGAATTTGCCGTAGATTTGCGCGTCTAAGGAGCCCATGACTGAGAAATATATACGAGTAAATTGAAGGAAAATGCAGAAGGAAAGGAAAATTAGTCTAAAGATATAAGAGATGGAGGATATTATGAAGGAAACAGCGCAACCGTAGCCTTGCGTCGTCTGTTTGTTATCACAGTGAGCGCCAAGCACCGCAGTGTGGCTGGGGCGGCTGAGCAATGGATCGAATGAAATACGAGTATTGGCCCACAACATCGTCACTTGAAAGTCAGCAATTTGTTCACTTGAATTGAGAATCATCTCGAAGATTGAGGTTTGGTTTGGTTATAAATTATTGCGCCGCTCTAGATGCAAGTATTGTGATGTCTATCTAGTCGGAAAACGCAGTAGAACGCCCCGACGATAGTTTTTGAGACCTATCTTGCCCTACCACCTCAGTCACCTCCTTGGAATGGGCCTTTTGGGTTTGTAATGGCTTTGCTTTCCTGCCGTAAAGTATATAGCAGTCTCTTGGGTTCGCCATATAGCAGTGACTTTTCGTGGTATGCTTCACCCCAGATACTCGACAAACTCCTCCCACTGTGCATCTTTCCTCAAGGCCTCATGATCTTGATCCGATAATGAAATTATCAAGTCAACGTCGCCATCTCTGGTCAGTGGCATCATATAGGCTAGCGACAGTGCATCTGGCAGCTTCGGCCTCCTTATGAAATCGGGCTTCCCCAGCGCGTCCCCGAAGTTGGTGTCGTACAGCTTCTGAGATACCCAGCTCGTAAGCATGATGTCCGTCTCCGCTTTCATGCTCGCGCCATAGTTGATTGTGGTCTTGTCCTTCTCGGTCTGTAGAAGATGGAAAAATGAGCGCATGGCGTGGTCATCGATTTGACTCAGGCCCTGGCGGAGTTTGATTGCCATCGCGGAGAGACTCTCGTTTAGGGCCACATCAAGGGACACTTGGACGAAACTGCACATAACGGCATGGCCCATGTACCCTTCGTGGATGGGAGTATCGAGCTTCTGGCGTCCATTCACAGCACGCAGCACCATTGTTTTGCTGTCTTTTGGAAGATGTGTTGAGCGAGCAGCGGCAATTCGAAGCCAGATAAATGTCGAAATGGCATCATTGCTCGAGACGTACTTGACCTCGTAGTCTGGAGTGCACAGCTTCATTGCCTCGGCTTTCAATGCAGAGATGCTAGCACGAGGGAAGCGGAAGGTTCTCCAAGTTCCCGTTGATGGTGGAGGGGGCCATGATGGTTCTTCTGCACCCAATTGAGAGGGGTATCTGATCCACTCCATAGGAAGAGGTTCTTCCCCAGGCTTGAGAGGCGCGACAATAGTATCTGCATCTGCATTGCCCCAGCGGATGTACTCCTCTGCAATCACCTCCCCATGACACAGGCTGGCGAACTGGCGAATGAATTGGTCGTTGCCATTTGCATCCATCACACCATGAAAGGTGCAGATGGTCAGAAGTATGCCGCCTTTGACGAGGTTTGCCTGCATTATGCAAACGGCCTTGACCACATTGCGGGGATAGCTGTTAACAAAACCATATGCCGGAGAGAGGATGCTTCCATCTAGCATTGACGAAGGAGCCCGAGCTTTAACCAGGTCTGCGTAGGCCGGGCAATTGTCGGTACAGTCTTTGACATGCACGAACCTCGACGTTGTCTAATGCGGTTCATACCCGACAACCTTATCGGTGCCTGAACTGCCGTCTCCAAAGCCTTCATTGACAACTTGACCAGCAAGCCAAGGATAAACTTGAATTATTTCGCCCGCTGCCTTCTCAAGGGTGAAAATTGCAGCCGCTTCCTGCGATTTGTTCTCGATGGGAAAGCCCAGGGTCACCAGAGTATATGCCGGGGTTATCTGACCCAAAGGGCCGAGGCTCTTTTCGGGACCCATAGCTATGCGCACGCAAAATAACGTTCGGTTGGCTTCAAAGTGAAGTGAAGTGAAGTGAAGTTGACCAGACTTGAGAAAGGAAAAAGATAAAGGGAGGAAGAGGAAAGAAGGGAGAGATAAGAGAGAGAGAAAAAGAATTGATTGTGTTTGTATAAGTGCGCGATAGGGCAACGTGTAAGTAAGCTGAAACTAAAATCTGAGTCAGGTTGGCAGTCAGGTTGATGTAACACTTGCAGCAGAATTTGGAATTTGCTCGTATAAAGATTTGTAAGTCTATGTGTGGGGAAGGAGCCGTTGAGATCCAAGGTTGAGTTCTAACAGTCATCTCGATTAAAGTGTGAAGGAACACACGACGACTGAATGCTCGATGACTATCATAAGACTACAATAAAGGAAGGTAAATTAAATAGATACTCCCTAATATAAATATAACTGTATGGACTCGTCTCTACTACTTGTGCGTGCTAATTAAAAATTTAATGATGTGAGTTGGTCTGTATAAATAAATAAATAAATCTTGTAGGATTATTTACGGTAACGTATTTCACATACGAGTCGCCCACACTAGCGAGTCGCCCACCAAAACACTAATAAATTGACTATTACTACAACTACTACTACACCACCCTATATAATGACCCTTATTCAATTGTAATTGATTCCTGGCGCCTCTCGCACGTACGGGCATTATGCCCTATAGTGCCACATACTCCACAGCGCCGCTGTCGGCCTGTAGAACCCACCTGCCGACTACTCTCACTTGCCACCTCCGTACGGAGTTGAGCATCAACCTCGGCACTCAGAAGGATATCCTCTCCCTCTCGTACGGAGAGACTACCCCCTTGCATTATACGCCTCTTGCGCTTCCTTTCCCTCCTCTTTTTCTGTTCATTTACCGCTTATAGAGCCTTAACCTCTGCCTTTAGTAGCACAGCAGAATGCATCATAACCTAAGCTCCCTTTGCAAGCTGGCTTAGTGCATCATTAATTAAGCTAGGAGAGCTATTCTAATGTCATACGACACAGTTCTTAATATGCTCTGTTTGAAAATCAAGCTCCCTTATAGTTTAAGGAGTCTTTGAAGTCCAATTGTCACTCTTAACTATAGGAGGAGTCAGAGTTCTTAAGTGTAGATTCAAGTGAGAGAGGACACTCTGTAGCTCGTACGGAACTAGTCCTGTAGCTCGGAATCCGCTCTTAATGTTCTACTCTATAAATGCAGCTTTGAATGCTTCTTTAAATGCAGAGAGGAACTCAAGCTTCGTAATATGGTTTAGCCTATTCTGTACAAAGGTTTCAATCTAACGTCCGTACGAAAGCTTTAGTAGCGCAAAGCAGCTCACATCAAGAGGCTGAAGTATATGCGAGGAGTGTAGTGGCATACAGAGGGTGATTATCTTCTGTTCTGTATAGTAGTGTTGAAATTAAGCTAAGAGGTGGCTCTTATGCCCGTCAAGAATAAGAAGGCGATAGGTTCTAATTGTACGAGTGCTTGTATGTTAATTAAAGTGTTAAATCCACTCGTACCTAATTAAATTTGAAGTCCACCTATTCTCACTAAGCGTAATCACCTAATCGTCTAGTAATCCTAAGTCCTCGTACTAAGCAGAGAGGTGATTCTGCGCCTTAAAAATGATGAAGGGCGGGAGTGCCCATCCGTATGAATTAACACCTTAGATAATTAACACCCACTCTCTATTTCCTAGCTGTATAGTCTTTGCACGGCTACTCTTTGATTCCAAGCTTGTAACTACCTTTATAGTAGCAATAACTCCCATTGCAAAACCTGCTTCATTAAAGTTGTAGATATCCTGCTCTAAGATGCCGTATTTTGCAACTATGTTTCGTACAAGAGAAAACCACTCTTAAATTATCTTTAGATCTTCACATTTTGCTCGTTTATAATCATACTTCCGACTGAATTCTGCTTTGATTTCCGTACAACGCTTTATGAAGTGGGTAGCCCAGTTCTTCCCAACAGCACTCTCGCCTCGTTCAGAAAGTAGAAGGTTAGCCATTTCTTGTACAGCTTGCGGCTGGGGCGGAAATCCACGTGAATCTAGGTCAAGGATGTACTAAACAAGAGCTAACTCTTCGTATGGAGTTAACTTCTGCAAGTTAGGAGTAGAATCGCGTCGAGAAGTCATTCTATTAATCTGATCGCGTAAAGTCGTTCGGGGGATATCGTACGATGCTACAGCTGCTCAAACACTTTGAAATTGGCCTTGTTTAATTGCGTAGATAGCTAATAGTATTCTACCCTCTTGATTAGAGGATTTGGCTTGTGTTGGTTGTGGCATTGTTAACTACAGATAGGTTGACGCGTTTTGGTGTTTTGGTGGGCGACTCGCTAGTGTGGGCGACTCGTATGTGAAATACGTTAAGTTAATATTTAAATAAAAGCAATCTCTATAAAATGATATAAGTGACTAATTAAAACAATTGTCTCATACAAACCCCAAACTTTATTGTACCCTTAATTTATATCAACACCCTAAGCGGCGACAGCGGCAACATTCTAATGCTGTTCTTAGTCCTAAGGGGACTGACTATCTAATACAATCCCATCCCGAGGCCGCCCTTGTCCTCGGTCCCATTCTGAGCCAAACTTGCCTTGTCATCTGCGTAAATTTTATCCTATATAGTAAATATAAATACACGATTTATGTATGAATTAGGAAGGAGTGAAGGGCAGCTTCTTATAAGTTTGGCAGGGAAAGAGCAGACGAGGTTGATAGATAAAGACGGTGGTGTGATAGCGGAGCGATGGCGCGGTGTGGGGGAATTTAGTGATCTGTAGCCTGTGGCCGAAGGTCCGTGCCTAGGAACCCCCTTGCTGTCCCCATCTTACATCTTGACGACCGACTCCAAACTTAACCTGGTACCTAGGAGATTTAACAAGAATATCAACATAAAAATCGCTACAAAATAAACAGCTCTCCTAGCTATTACTTTGGAAGAAAGGGAGTATTATACAGTTATAATGTTTTCAACTGTTTAATTTTGGATTTTTATTTTTATTTTCATTTTCTTACTTCTTGACGGCTCAAATTTACTCCGACCACCTTGGCATGACGACTTCCCATTTCCTTCATTTCGTTGATACTAGCACCTCTTGACTCCCTTGGGATCCATCACTAACACCAATATTCTGCTGCGATCTATCAGTATCACCTGACCACGCGATGAACTCGCCATTAGCTATTTTGAAGTTCCTCGTCCTTAAAACCCCCTTTATCCTGAAAACTGCGCTGTTTCACATCCTCTCGCTGTCCCCAACTGCCTCAAAATGGGACCTTCGCACCGCTCTGGTCGTTAACATCATTCGTGAGATGTTGGGCAATTCACCCCCGTCAACAATATCGAAGCAGCAAGAGGGCACGTTGAGAGACCCCGGAATTAAAGGCAAGATGTGGGTCAGCAAAGTCGCCATGCCAGCCCCGTCGGAAGATGCGCTGGTGGACCTCCTGGTCAACACAATCGACGCGCTCAAGAAGGAGAATGAATCGTACTCTAGGCCGGCTCTTGTGCCGGTCGAAGCAGAATGGACAGGTTATCGCGCAGACGTCGCAGATAACGCACCCGAGCCATCAATTTCAGAAGCCGAGAAGTACGAGAACATGATGAAGGAGGTCACCACCGACGTAACTTTACTCTATTTTCATGGCGGATCACTCTACCTAATGGACCCCTGCACGCAAAGATCAGCAGTATCGAAGTACAGCAAAATCACGGGAGGCCGTCTGCTCTCTGTGCGCTACCGCCTTGCGCCGCAGAACCCTTTCCCGGCTGCACTGCTGGATGCTTTCGTCATCTATCTATCCCTTCTCTACCCACCAGCCGGTGCGCTTCACAAACCAGTTCCTGCATCCCAAATAGTCTTCGCAGGTGACTCCGCAGGCGGAAACATCTCCCTTGTCCTTCTTCAAACCCTCCTCCAAATCCACCGCACTTCGCCCACCGGAACCGTCCCAACCGTCCTTTTCCACGGCAAAGAGGTCGAACTACCCCTCCCTGCCGGCCTCGCGCTGAGTTCCCCCTCCCTTGATCTTACGCGCTCCATGCCATCGACAGAAACAAACGCAATATTCGACTACCTCCCTCCGCCCACTATCGCACTTACTAAATCACCTCCCTGCGCCATTTGGCCCGCCAATCCACCCCGTGCCTACCTCTATTGTGAGGGGAGCATGCTCTGCCATCCCCTTGTGTCCCCTCTCTCGGCAGAGTCCTGGGCAGGTGCACCGCCCATATTCGTCGTTAGCGGCGAGGAGATGCTCGCGGATGAGGGCAAGGCGTTTGCTCAGAAGGCTGCGGCACAGGGGGTCACAGTGGTCTGGGAGCAATATGAGGCGATGCCGCATTGCTTCTCGTTGCTTTTGGAGGGCAACCCGGTGGCTGCGATGAGTTTTGGTACTTGGGCGGAGATTGTGAAGAGGGCTGTGCAGAACCCGGCGGAGATTGTGACGAGGGCGGATTTTATCACGGCGAAAGCTTTGGTTAGACAACCGGTGGATATTGGTAAATTGATTGACATGAGCGACGAGGTTATCCTAGGGCGTATGAGGAAGTCGAGGCAGGAGATAATTGAGCGCGCTTCCACGGATTAATACAGTAGTATCGGGATCATTTGTATATATAACTCTCTACTATCTGTACTTTATTATACCCATTAGCTTTGCCTAAACTTTGTTTTCGAGACGGATGCGTTAAAATTAACATTAGGTTTCATGCATGAGGCATCAAGTGTATTGCGCATAAGTGATTTATATTAAGGAGAGTACAGTTTAGTTCTATGAAAACGTTAAATTCCAAAAGTATCGCACTTGGTCATAGACGAGCTCAAGAACAGGCGCCACTCAGGGGGACGGAAACTTATGACACTCTCATACTTTTCTACCAACCCATTCGCTAATTAGAAGTTGCGTCTAACGCGGCGACCGGTAGACTTTGCGGCCTCTGCATTCCAGGCAGCTTGTCTTTTAGCAGCCAAGGCATCCTCGGTCTCATTGAAAGTAAGATCCGTGAAGTGCGTGACTTCGCCTCCGCGGTTGGTGTCAACATCGACTACAAGCGGGTGGCCCGGCACAAGAGTCATGACTGGGATATCCACAGCGCTCTCGCCTCTTGCGGTTGCACCGCCCATGCTGATGACTTTACCGTATGGTAGGCGCTTGGTACATTTTCCACCGAGGTTCATGGCTGCTCCTTGACGGTTGGCAACAGCGACAAGCTGGGCCCCAAGACAGGCCCAGTTGGCACCAATGGTATTTAGGCCACCGGGAACAACTTTGTCATACATGAGGAGGACACTAACTTGAGTCCAGTCCTCGACCTTGTCTATTAAACGATTAGTCGCCTTTCTTGGGTCAACAACACGTGCGAGGACTTATACGTACTCGTGTTAGCATAAGCATCCGGGACGCACGAGTCTTTTTTGAGCGCCTCTGCAAATATGGGCTTGCTGCTCGAGGTTCCATCTGCGTTGTTGTATGCGTCGACGGCGTGGCCCACTTCATGCTGGAATACAGAGATGGATGCGGTGTTGCCCTGAAACACAACCATGCCGCCAATCTCATATGCACTTCCGCCGCCTGGGACACCCATCACATATGACACCGACTGGCGCTCGTGAACTGGCAAGCGGCCAAAATAATCTATCAATTGGTTGATACTATATGACATCAGCCTCTGGTTTTTGATGGGGGTGGTACCCCAAAGCGATAGTACTTACGAGAGTTGCGCATCTTTATGTCTGCACATGATCCACGCTTCGGCACAATCGGTGTAATGGACATCGAATATATGGAAGTCAGATGGCTTGAGTGGCGGGTTAGCATTCTTGCCCTGCGTGGCGCAGCTTTCGGGGATCGTTCCATGAGCCCACTCCTTATGTGTGCTCTTGGTCGAAGGCATGTGTGCCATCAACTTCGTGTTGACATGAGGTCCTAGACCGTCCTTGAACAGGACCGGCTTTCCAAGGTCGGCAAGGACCGGAGCGCTAAGCAGGGCGAGTGCAGCAATTATAGCCTTCATAGCAGAGGAGATCATTTTGATGCGTAGATATGGTGTCTTCCGTAATTGATTATAGAGAATGCTATGTGAGATACAGGAGAGAATTAAGGGGAATTTGCCTCTCTTTTATAAGGTTTGGCGGCGTTCAAGTTATAACCATATGGGTTAAGCTGAAGCCTTGAGCCGCGAATAAACGACTAAGGTAATGCAAAGCATGCCTTGTGAAAGAGCGGTTTTCGGGGGCCAAACACGCATACGAAGTAAGTGTTGGACCCATGCTAGAGATCTTCAGTCGCATCTTGTAAGATCATACGTAGCATCAAACGGAGGCTTTGCGATACATCCGTCCGTAAATCTTAGAAGGGAATTGTAATGGTGTGTAGAGTGTATGGTATTTAAACCTTGTGATGGCGGTGCATTCTAAGCGAGTGAGAATAATATGGTATACTTGTACAATCTTTGGCTTAGTAAGAATATAGTGTTAGGGACACTATGCATTGCTCCATGGTTCAAGGATTGTCATCCTACGCGGGCTTCTGATTTTGTAGATTCGACGGAAAAGATCGGCGCTTTTGGGTATCACGACGTGGCTGAGGCATACCCTTTAATTAGAACACCGACGACACCGTCTCACTATGTAGAATAGCAGAGTAGATTCCGATCATGCTAATTTTCTAACTAGATTTTGAATCTTTGGTAGTTTGGTCACTATAATAAATGTATACTCTTAGGACTTGTCTATAACTGTATGCAGCAAGGTTGAATCGCTATTTTTTGAGTTCGGGAGGCGTAAATTAACGTATTGTAGCGAAGGTCGTTTTTACTTAGCCTGTTAATGGCATATATAATTAAATAGACCCTGATAGGTGCCAACGACACGATCCCTGCCTAGTTTGGTGGTATTTGTCTGCCAAACAACTCGGAGGGTTGACTAAGGATAAGAGCCGAACGAGCTGAAAAAGCTGAGAAAGCTGAACCACACTCACGCAACTCACTAGGGGCCAGAAATTGAGCGATGAGATATTAGACGATACTCTGTCCTCTCTATCGTGTTTGTGGAGTTCCTGGATCGGCAACCTAAATTAGCCAGGAGATCCTTTGACCTAAGTACTACGTAAGTTCTCGAGTACATTCGACGGAACGGAACCAATGGGGCCAATGGATGCTGATGGCGTCGGATGAGCGTCGGTCGGACACGGTACTGTACTGTACCAACTCCGCCTATAGACAGAACTATGTTACTGTAAATTACACCTGATCCTTATAAGCCGATAATCTTATCATTCGTAACATTTCCCACGTTGGCCCGAACCAAATTCAGGAGTCTAATATCGCCATCTGCACAACAAGGCGCCAGGTACATTTTCACCGAAAAGGGGGAGAGGGGGTTCTGTTGAGTGTGATATCTCAAAGCACCGCTAACTGACATCAGGCTTGAGAATGCGAGTCTTCTATACTCACGATGGATTTCTACTTGATTGTACTTCCTATCTTCTTTCAAATCGAACCTGACCTGATGTAAGACACTGATTTCTTCACCTTAGCGGCTAGACATTAACTCGCCTCAACTAGCTTGGAAGCCTTCTTCGACAGCTGGCTCTTCTCCCTCTTTGCCTTCTTCGCCGCCCTCTTCGCGGCAACCTTCTCAGCCTCGAGGCGCTTCTGCTCCTTGGCAGCAGCCCCGCCGTATGCCTCTTTCCACTCCTCCAACTTCGCTGCCGGAATCACCGTAAATAGCGGCCGCGATTCGCCCAATGCACTACCTGCCACTAACGAATCTGTCGCCCAAGTATTCGGGATTTTTGGCTTGGATTCCACTCCCAACTGCTCGAAGATAGATTCGGCTGTTTTGGGCATGAACGGAGAAAGGAGATTGGCGAGTAGATGTATGTGACACAGTGCTGTGCCAACGACATTTCGGCAGCGTTCGGGGCTCTCAATGAGACGGTTGTCGAGTTTATTATCTTGCAAAAACTTGTTGCCGAGAGATGAAATTTGGAGGATGGTCGACAGCCCAAGGCGTAGCTTTATAGCTTCGAGATGCGCGATATACGTTGTAAGTAGGGCGTTAACATTTGCTCGGTGCTCTTCCGAAACTATGTAGGAAGGCACAACGCCCCCCATCTTTGCATGACAGAATTTGACCACTAGATTGACTAGGTTGCCGATGTTTTTGAGTAGATCATTATTGTTGACATCAATGAACTCTCCCCACTTGAACTCAGGTCGTCGGTGCCGCTCTCTGGACGTCTCGACAGAAGGTAATATCGCCAGATATCTGCGTCGATACCAGTATCCCTGGCGTTATTGCCAAAGACGCCAACACCCTTCAATTTGCTGAATTTTCCACCCTCGTAGTCGAGATACTCTGTAGCGGAGATGTGTCGAGCTTTCGTCCAATTGTCGCCAGAGCCGATTTGAGACCCAGGAAACACAATACTGTGAAACGATACATTGTCTTTCCCAAGAAAGTGGTATAACTCCACTTCTTCAGGGTTCTTCCACCACTGTTCCCAATTGCGTCCCTCGAGATTGTCTCCGTCGGTGTAAAACTTGGTGATACTCGGGTAACCAATGCAGGCGTCAAACCACACGTAAAAGACCTTCGAGGCATAATCTTCAGGGTTCAATCCATCAACAGGGGGAATTGGCACACCCCAACTAAGATCCTGCGTAATAGCCCGGGGATGTAAGCCTTTGTCAATCCACGACTGCGTTATCGTTGTCGCATTTACCGTCCAGCCTTTACTCGCATCCTCGAACCAGGCAACGATTTTGTCAGACAGACTATCCAAACGAAGGAAGAGGTGCTTTGTTTCTCGCTTCTCTGGTTTTGGCCCATCGCGCTTGCAGCGTGGATTTATGAGCCATCCTGTTGCTTTAGCGTCCGCATTCCCAGTGGATTCTGTCTCAAATGGGTCCAGGAGTTGGCCACAGCTATCGCATTGATCGCCACGTGCATCGGGAGCATGGCACAGAGAGCATTCACCCTCGACAAAGCGATCGGCAAGGAAACCAGAGTGGACCTGGCAGTACGGCTGCACAGTCATGCGCTCTTCAATGAAGCCGTTTGCCCATAGTTTTCGAAATATAGAAATGTTATAAAAAGATGGTAATGAGTGACTCAGTGTGAAGACGGGGGATGGTTTTTCCGGTCCATTTGCACCACCACCAGCCCACAAAGTCGAAGAATGTAACCGTCTTGTATGCCGGCCTGGCACCAATGCCTCGACGAACTGTGGGTAAACACAGAGCCTGTGAATGTACTGGTCAGTCAATTGGCTTGCCGGCGGCGGGGAGGTGAGGTAGCCAAATAGCGCAAGGGGGGTATGGTTCGGTATAGATCTGGCGGCAATACGCGGCAATATACTCCGTACTGCATCACCGAGCCGAGCGGACTGATGTATCATGTATCTAAGTTGAAAGTTTCGTTTGGTGTGTATTAATCTACTAACCTAGATTCATTAGTTGTCCATATTCATTAATCTTAATCATTAGTCGACATATTCATTAGTCGTCCATATAAGATTATTGATTTATGAACACCTCCTTACTCCCCTAGTATGGTTTCTTTCTCGGAGTTCGGGGCTGTGGGGCAAGGGAGCAAGGTTGACAGACAGATGAAGTACTAGTACATGCACTAACTATAAATCTATTATAAAACTGCCACACACTTAGCTAGTTGCTAGAGGTATCAGGTACAAGATCTAACACAAGAGAATTAAGAGAACCCCTAACCCAGACGACAACCCAGACGACAATCCAGACGACAATCCAGACGACAATCCAGACTCCCTAATTACTAATTACTAATCACCCTTTCTTACCCTTTCATACCCGCGTCTATAAGCTCAGCCTCCACCACCACCCTCAAACTTTCCCGATCGGGCGATTATACACGAGATTCCATACCGCACTGTCACACACGTGCCTGAATCTACTGAGTAACCACCTACCCTACCCTACTTCTCAACAATGCCAGGCTAACTCCATGTCAGGCTAACTCCACGCGACAATATCGATATTCCCCTTTCATTCAGCCTTGTTAGTCATGTCCAACATGTCCACCATGTCCACCCAAGGGGAAAGAGAGAGTGCGGCTGGATCAGAGCAGCTCGGGTGATGCCCTCTCCTCCGTTTACCGGGGAGGCTGGGTCGTTGTGCGTGCATCGTGCGTGCATCGTGCACACTGAATAAAGTCTAACCCATCCCTACCATCCCCAGGCAAGTTTGTCGTCTCTTTGAAATTCACTCTTTCTGTTTTCCATCTTCATCTTCATCTTCATCTTCACCCGCATCTTCGTCTTCGTCTTCATATTCATCTTCACCTTGCACCTACACCACATACACTTGCACCAATACCTCACCTCCAATCGTCCTCCTCGGCCTCCATACAACCAACCAGAGCACATACACGCCCAGGCGCACCTCGCGCCGCAATACACTATGCGTTCCTCAACCCTCGCCATCTTCTATTTCCTCTCCGCCGCTCACTCTGCTCACCTGCCACCACCTGGGCGCATCCCCCGTCGCGTCGACCAGTCCATAAATCCCCGTGCTGAATACATCGGCGGCTGGGCCTGGTCAACCTCAGACACCTGTACCGGCGCCTGGTCGCAGTCATGCGGAACCAGCAATAACAGCTGCTGCCCCACCGGCGAGACCTGCTTCACGACCGGCTATGGCGCATACTGCTGTCCAACTGGTCTGTCCCCCCCGTCACCTATTTGAAACTCTACCTAACCACCTTCCAGCCGACGATTGCATCAACAAACTCCTCACCCTACCCGCCTGCGCTGACCAGTCAATGGAGATGTATCCCTGGCCCTATAATCCGCGCTACTTCTGCTGCTCCGCTGGCCTCATCGCCATAGTCCCCTATACCGGCTCCGGCGGGCTCTGCCTCCCAGCAGACCAGAACGTCCCCGCCTCCCAGATCCTCACAGCTGTACGTCCCCCTCCACCCTATACCCTACACCAAACTAAAATGTCCACTACTAACGCCTCACAGTCAGCACAAGTAGGCGTAGGCATCTCGCGAACGTCTGTTCCCGTCGTCAGCGCAACAAACCCCGCGAGAACCTCAGGCACAGTATCAGGCTACGCCCCCTCCACCCCAACCTCCACCCCCACCTCCAGCAGTACGAGCTGCACCTCAAACCCCTGCCCCGGCACCACCGACACAAAATCATCTTCCGACTCCGGTAAGGTCCTCAGCAACGCGGCCATCGGCGGCATCATTGGAGCTGGCGCGTTCCTTGCTCTCATCATCATTTACTGTTCCTTCAAACGAAAGCAAAAAAAGAGTACGATGAGGATGAACGACCCACCAAGAATGGAGGTATACCCGCCTATTGTCCCGCTCCCAGCGAAGCCGATGTACGTCAGCACCGGACAGCCTTACTACACCCCGCAACCCGCTCGCGGAACCGATACATCCAACGCACCGACTCCGCACGGGTCGGCAAACACCCAGAGTCCCGTCCCGGCCAGCGCGGTGCCGGTCAGTCCCCTCAGTTCGAGGGTAGCGTCGCCACCACCAGCGTATGGGGCGTCCCCTGCGGCTCAGTATGGGGAGTTGCACGGACAGGTGGTGGGGCCAGGACAGCAGTATGGGGAGTTGCATGGTCAGGCGTCCCTTCCAGCGCAGCATGGGGAGTTACACGGTCAGGCGGTGGGGCCAGGGGAGCTGGATGGGGGGAGGGGACAAGGGTGGGCGAGGACAGACGGGAGGGAGAGCGTTACTGGGAGACAGGAGATGTGAGATGATGATTGAATTCGGGCATTGGCTGTGGTGGAATGTGGCTTTAGAAGGTGTTTTTGGAATTGGGAGGCTGTTTGGCGGGATATATCCGAATGTTTTTGGCGTTTTATTTCGTTTCATTCCATTTTGGCAGGGGAACAAGTGTATACATACATCCACTACATATTTAAATTGTATATAAAATTTACATACACGTACATTCTCATTGTCCGCAAAATAAATAAATACTCTCGCATTGGAATTTCGTTTTAGAATTTCCATTTCCATTGTCTCTTTGACTCGAAATCATCTCCAAAAGTGGTACCTCCATCCCGCTACGTGATTGGCCAACCCCCCTCACCCGCGGCAACTCCCGAACCAGCTTCCCACTGCGGCGACCACGCAAAGAAAGCTACCTTGCTGTTCATCCGCTTCCATAACGTTCCTGAGGCTCAACTAACTCAAAGAGCAACAACGTCAATTGACGACCACGCGCATCGCTGATTATATACCCCAAAGGTGCGACAGGAGCGATTTACAGATTACGAGCCAAGGGGGATTGTTTGTTTTTGTTTGGGTGGGCGAAGGATTGAGCAAAGATGGTTGCGCCGGCGGTGCCAGAGTAGGTTCACTCCGAGTCCCTTTGTGCCTTTCGACGATAGGAGATGTGCCGTTTGAAACAGCAGCCATCAGTGCTGCATGGAAATGTGCAGCTATGCAGAGCAATCATGGATTCTATCCGGATGGATACCGCTGAAAGCTCACGCCCCGCGGCCATGGCTGGGTTGAACGATGCTGACGTTCCCCCCCTTAGGTTGACGGAGGAGGTGATGCACGAGAGTGTTGAAGCGCGCACCGAAGGACTCTCCTCCCTCCGCGAACTTGGACCCCCAGATCTAGTACACCTGGTCAAGCAGGCGCCACGGAACCCAGCGAGACAGGTATGCACCCCTCCTCACGCCCCTGGACTGTGGGGGAAATTTGACTCGTGGGCTGACGAAGGGGGTAGTCGGGGATCTATCACCATGTTACTGGGGTGGATGCATCGTCATCAGCGAGTCTGGCGGCGTATATCAATACGCTCACATATACGGTGTTTGATAAGGCCGTAGCGAAGATTGTGGAGGGGACTTACTGGTACGTTCTCCCCACCCCCTCACAACTACGACGAAAGGGTGAAGACTCTAACAAATACCAGCTGCTACAATGCCTTCTCCCGCGTTGACATGCGCGTCCAGGTCACGATTCCCGGCTCCGTCGAAAGCTACTGTATTGACGAGCGTGGCGACAAGCGCGTTGCTTCCGACGAACTCTGGCTGGAGACATACCTGTGCAGCGTCCTGCGCTCATACTCATACGCTGACGATGGCAGCGGCGAGACCATTCGCAAGATCATGGGTGTGAGGCGCTTCAATCCTGTCACCAATACGGAGACGGAACACAGATTTTTGGCCGCGGCGGAGCAGCTGTTTTTTAGAGGTATGTGGGGAGAGTTGGGTGGTGATTGCGACAGTGGTGTGATGATGCTGACTGGATTGTAGGATGGCAGCTTGGATCGGATTCGATGGTTCAGGTTCCTAATAACGTCGCGAACCACCTCACTGCCGGACTCCTACGATACTTCCACACGACCGGCCGCTTCGCGTCTGGTATCAACCTCTTCGAGAAATTGCGCGTCAAGAATGTCGAGGTCTCCTCTCTCCTCGCGAAGGTTATGATCATGGGCAACGAAGAGGTTCAAGCTGTCCGCGTCCTCCACGAAGCTGTCAAGCAATCGCCAATGGACTATGTCCTTCTCGACACCCAAGCCGACTTCCTCATGAACAAAGCGCTCAACCCGACCACCCCCGAGCTGAAGAAGGAGCGCCTTGCCTGGGCTCTTGGTTGCGCTGACCGCAGCACTATCGCTGCCCCGAGCGAATTCGGCACCTGGGCACGCCTTGCACAAGTCTACGTCGCAATGGAGGACTGGGAGAACGCGCTCACAACGCTCAACTCATGCCCGATGTTCACGTACCAGGACAAGGATGCGCCGTTGATGCCAGAGCCCAAGGATGTGCACCTCCCCACCCTGCCCGAGACGCGCCTCGATGAGATCGACAGCGAGCCCGACTCCAAGTTTTCCGAGCAGGTGCACCCCAGCCTGCTCGGCCTCCGCGCCGCGCAATACAAGGGCACGTTTAAGAAGGCGTATAGCATCTTGACAGAGATGACGGCCAAAATTGGATGGGATCAGCTGCTCAAGATTCGTAGCCAGGTTTTCGTCATGGAGGAAGAGTACCGCACCGATCGTCAGCCAGGAGAAGAGAAGCGCAACCCGAGCACGGACGTGCTGAGGGGGACGCCGGATCCACAGGCGAATGGCGCAGAGGAGGCCGAGACGAACGGATCCACGGCTGAAGACGCCGACGAAACCGCCTCAGACGCCGGTGCTGCCCTCGAAAAGCCCGAGCAGACCGTGCACAAAGAAGAAGCTAAAGCCGGCAACGAAGATGTACACCCCCCCGCCCACCCCGCTACCTCAAAACCCTGACTAACATACCCTAGCCTGACACCACCGAAGAACAACTCGCACGCTTCAACAACAAACGCCTCTGCGAGCGCTGGCTCGACAGCCTCTTCATGGTCCTCTACGAAGACCTCCGCATCTACACCATCTGGCGCACCGAGATGGCCCAGTACCGCGCGCAGTCCCTGCAATACCAGAAGTCCGCCGAGGAATGGGAGATCCTCGGTGCCCTCGCTACTCGTCTGCACCACGCCCCTGAGGCTGCTGAAGCCTACCGCGCCTGCCTCGCTATCCGATTCAGCCCCAAGGCGCTACGCGGGATATTGGGTGGGTACGAGAAGGAGCACCGCACGAGGGATGCGGTGCAGGCGGTTATTAGACTTATTACCTGGCAGTATCGCTGGTACTCTGAGTTCTCGCCTGAGCTGCTGTGGACGGTTAGATCGCTGATTGAGGAGGATGGCGCGATGAAGGTGAGGAGTATTATTCAGGCGAGCAGCTTGCCGCAGAATGTGCTCGAGTTGACGCATCATTATGCGGCGCTGTGTGCGGCGTTTAGAAGCAGTGGGACTGAGGGTTAGCGCGGGAGTGTGGAGAGATTGCAGATGAGGGAGGGGGCCCGATATGGGAAGGGTGGTGTTGGAGGCGGTTCGTGGGGGGTAGTAGATAGACATGAGAGTAATGTGTAGGAGTGTATGTATGACTGTGGGCCTGTATGCTTGTGGTGATCGGCAATCCCTGTATGTTAGTTTGGGGTATTCACGTTTATCATGAGTATAGATCTAGCTCTCGCACTTCAACCATATATTAGAGCAACATCCTCAACTCACGCTTTCAACGTATGCTCTTTAGCCAGGTCTCCCTAATCTTCTCGTACATGTAGACCTTATCAAACTCCCAAAAACCCCTTATCCTCGGTCTGAACCAACTGACAGCTATTGCCATCGTGTAGCTTCTGTGCCTACCACCATGCATCACTAGCAACAGACAAACCCTCCAAGGATCCCTTGGCGAACGAATTTCATAATTTAGGCAATGAAGATGATAACTGACGCCGTAAATAGAGAGACGTCACGTTATGTCAGCTACATTACCGCCAAGCCGTCGAGGGGGAGACGCATTTGGCGGGGAAGGTGGGGAAGGAGCGATGGAGGTAGCGCTAATAGTCTAATCGGTTAGCGTGTGTAGTCAGGCTGGGCGCTAGCCAGGTGATCAACCGTTGAGTGACCCATTTAGAGTTTTACCGCATCGATCGTTAGGAACGCCTCCGACGCTAGTCTATATTAGGACCAGGGTCACCCGCAACGTTACTTCTGGGCAAGCCTGGGCACAGTTGACATGATCGCGGGTATGAAAACGTACGTAGGGTTCGGTAGTTGGCCTGTGACATATTAATCATGGTATGCATCGTGATATTGGATATCCATACTCCAACATGCACCCCATGCCATACTAAAGCATGAACACTCGCATGTATCTACATGCTATAGCACATACACTAGGCACCGCCGGTAATGTCTCAGACACCTCACGGGACACATGCTAACGCTGTATCAAGGAGCAAGCACACCAGAATGCCGCTTTCGGTCCCTACTATACCGGCTCAAAGCCGATGATTGGCCCCGGCTTGCCCTCCCCCTCGGCGTCATGCCGCCGATCTGACACCCGGCATGCGAATCAGCTTTCCGATATCACATTTGTGTCCTCGTGCCTGACCCTGTCCGTATCATTCCGCTCCCCTATTGCAGGTTTCACGGGGCTGATTAACCCGAACCAGAGGGGACTGTTGGGGGACCGGGTGAGGCGGCGCAGGGATGGAGCTTCACTTCTCTCTTTGTTGTACTTCTTGACCTCGTCATGGAGGGGCACGAACGATGGTGAGGGGTTGTCAGGAGACAATGAGAAGAATGACGTTGCTACTATAGTATAAGATAGGTCAGGGCCTCGGCGCGTTGAGCGCGAGGGACCCTTTTCATTCATGTCGAGCCTTTCCTCGAAATACGCCCATCTCCAAACAATATGAGGTTTTCAAGTCTGCCTCAGGGCGCTCTGTCCGCCATCATCTTCTCAAGATGCATCTCCGCGGTCAAGTTCCAGGAGTACATCCTCGCTCCAAGTGACCGCAACGTGCAATGCAGAGACCTTCTTAACACCACTAACAAGGTCGAGAATCCCGGTGCCCTCTGTACCGCTTCTAAAAACAGCGATGGCACCACCTTTACCGGCGACTCGGCCATCACTATCGATTTTGGCAAAAACGTCGCCGGCACTGTCCAGTTCAACGTCAAGTCCGTCTCAGGCGACGCCGAGTTCATCGGCTTCACCTTCACTGAGAGCAACATGTGGATCAGCACCACCCTCAGCGACTCCGCCAACGCCGCTACCTTCGACAGCCCGCTCTGGTTCCCTGTTGATGCCGCCGGCGCCTATGCGGCCGACAAGACGCATCAGCGTGGGGGCTTCCGCTATATGAGCCTCTGGCACAACTCCACGGGAGAGATGGTCATTGACTCGCTATCAGTGAACTTCACGGCATCGCCTGAGATGGCGAAGGCACAGGACTATGCAGGATATTTTAATAGTGATAGCGAGAAACTGAATCGTGTGTGGTATGCCGGCGCATACACTAACCAGCTATGCACCTCGGATCCGGCGTATGGGAATTCGCAGAATGTGCCAGGGGTGGATTGGTACTTGAATGGCAGGTTGTCAGGTTCGTTGCCTCTCTTCTGGGGGAATTTTTCGTATTCTAGCAGCGCGTTGGAGATATTGGTATTTGGGAATCAGACAAGTAGCTAATGCATAATAGAGGGCACCTCGGTTCTCATGGATGGAGCAAAGCGGGATCGTCTTGTCTGGCCTGGTGACATCGCAATTTCTGGTCCCTCGATGTTTGTGTCAACCAACAGCCTTGATGGGATTAAAAATGGTCTGTCGGCTTTATTCTCAATGCAGGAAGCGGGTGGGCGATTACCATACAATGGAATTGGCTATTTCCTCAAGGGATACTTCGATTACAGCTTTACGTACCATCTCTATACACTTCTTGACCTGTACGATTACTACACGTACTCGGGCGACTTGGCCTACCTAAAAAAGTACTGGCCCCAGTATAAGCTGGGACTTGCCAATACGGTAGCACTGATTGATAGCACCGGAATGGCCAACGTTGACAGCCCCAACGATTGGCTCCGGTCCGGCATGGGCGGCCACAACGGAGAGGTTAGTTTTCTATTTCTCTGCCAACCCCCCACCTACAGAACTAATACCCACCCGGTAGGCAAATTCAATCTTTTATCACACCCTGGAGAAATCCATTACTCTTGCCAATGTTCTCAATGACACCGCTCTCATCCCCACTTGGACCGCCGCCATGTCCGGCATCCGCACCGCCCTAAACGCGAACCTCTGGGACCCATCTCAAAACCTCTTCTTCGACAATGCTGAGGACAAATCAGCCACCGCAGTACACCCGCAAGACGGAAATTCGTGGGCCATCATCGCCGGCCTTGTCACTCCTGACCGGGCATCTGCCATTTCCAAAGCCCTCGCAGCCCGGTGGGTTCGTCCGTTTGGCGCCCCTGCCCCAGAAGCAGGGAAGGCCATCTCACCATTTGCATCTGGATTTGAGGTCCAAGCCCATTACCTCGCTGGCGCAGCGCACCTCGCTATCGACCTGATGGAATTCATGTGGGCAGACTTCATGCTCGACGACCCGCGCATGACAAACTCCTCCCTCATCGAAGGGTACTCCACCGATGGCTCTCTTCACTACCCCCCCTACGACAATGATGCGCGCGTCAGCCATGCACATGGATGGGCGACTGGTCCTACATCCGCGCTGTCATTTTTCGGTGCGGGAATTCAACTTAGCAGCGCGATGGGCAGGACGTGGGAGATTCATCCGAGGTTGGGCGGGCTTAAGAGGATCAGTGCGGGGTATGAGACGGGACTTGGGAAGTTCGAGGCCGGGTGGGCGGCGTCTGGGAAGGTGGTAGTGGGGAGTTTCACAACGCCGCAAGGGACGAGTGGGAAATTGGTGTTGCCCGGAGGAGAGGGGCTTACTGTTACGGGACTGAATGGCGTGGTGGCGCCGACTGAGAAAGGGGGTGACACTTTTGTGTATGCGGATTTGCCAGGTGGCACATATAAGATCGCTTTGGCCTGAGTTCTATGGTGGTGAAGCTTTAGGCCGATGATGTGGAAATGAAACAGTTGTTTATGGTCTTGTAGGCTATAGCGTGATAGCCGGGAAAATTATAAGGAAGTAGGCTATTCTTTTGAACCATATTCGATACTATTTATTATGTGGAGTTTCTACTATTTATACAGCACAAGTTTTGCGCATACTCACGACATCTTTTTTCCAATCACGCCACCCACTCATATTCAGGAAGCCCAAGCTTATCAGAACTAGCGAAGGCACTCGCAAAGTGCTTCTGCGCAAATTCCAATATCCTACTCCAAGCAACGAAAGCAAAAATTCGGTTCCGCACCCACAGCCCCCATGCTGTCTGCGGTGCAAGAATTGTACGAATCAGCGGCGGCGCCTTTTGCAGCTTCGCGATCATAGGACGCATTTGCTCCTCGTACCCCCTGATTCCTGCTTCAAGGTCCCCCGCATGCTTATTGATCTCTCCTGCTAGCAAGTAGGCCCCTGTGATGGCGAGAGTCGTTCCGGCGCCGGTGAAACCCGCCGCATAGCCTGCGTCGCCAACCAAGATGAAGCGGCCGTTACACAGACGTGGGGTCTTGACTTGAACGATCTCATTGGCGTAGAAGTCTGTGGAATCAAACATGCGCCCCATGATTTCCTCGGTCTTCCAGCCGGCACCCTCATAATGACTGGCGACAAACTGTTTAAGCCCACCGTCCCCTTTCTTCATTGCATCGCAGAAGGATACTGGGGCGGAATTGTCGCCTGGAGGGTTAAGTCCCATTAACACCACTCGCGTAACGCCTGAAGGATCTGAGCCTGCGGCTATGAAACGGCCGCCAACAGCGCTGTATGCGTGTCCCATTATACTGCCTCCAAAAAGATCTTTGTTTATCGAAAAGAACGCCGCCCAGCAGTTTGAGGGGTAGACATAATCCCTAGAACCACAGCCAAGACCCATAGCGCGAGTCCTCGAGGTAGCCCCGTCACAGGCGACGACGAGATCATATTCCGCCGTAGCCAGCCCGTTCGCAAATTCAACTATGATTGGACCGTTGACCTTTCCATCTATCTGATGTCGCATCGACACCACTTGCTCACCAAAGACGTATTTGATACTCTTATTGTCCTTCGTCAGGTCAAACAAGATTTGCGACAGGTCGCCCCGTAAGATCTCATATTCGGACACGAGAGACTGCTGCTCGGGGTTTCCAGTTGGTTTTATACTCGCATATGTACTACCGTCCGCGAGAACAAACTTTATTCCTTCCATCTGTGATGTCTTGGCTCGCACGGCCGCCTCCATCCCAGACATCTTGCGCATGATGGTTACGCCGGAGGTGCGGATGTCGACGTTCTGGCCGTTGGTGCGCAGAGAAGGGAAGCGTTCAATGACGGTTATGTCTGCGCCGGCTTTAGATAGCCAGTAGGCGGCCGTGGGTCCGGCGATTGAGGCGCCGATGATGAGGACTTTGAGGTTGGGCATTGTATTTGGCAATTGGCTTTCGAATGATGGGATGAAATATTATTCTGATCTAGTGAAATTATCATAAAATAATAAGAACATATATTGTCAAATTCGTTGGAAATAATTATCTAGTTGGAAACAAAAATATAAAAACAAAGCGGAAAACTGGCTACAACTTACATCTTACATCTAATATAAAATATAAGTATAGTACTCGAATAAAGTAATACCACCTTTGACTTGGGCTGCGTACGATATGAGTGAGGCTTGGTGAAGGCTCGGGGATTTTGAAGCTCGGGGTCCGAGCTCCGTGGCCAAGAATCCCACCAATCGGAGTTGACTTGGTCACTTTTGTCCGACGACTTCTCTTATGATACTAAAGAAACTGTTGCAATATTTGCAGTCATAGCCATAGTCATCCGCTCATCATGAACGCCCCAGCAGCATCATCGAGTATACTAATGACTAAAGGTAACTTTGCCTGTGTCCGATGCTCCGAGCGGAAGGTCGGGTGCGACAGACAGAATCCGTGTGGTGCCTGCGTCAGACACAATGTGCCATGTATTATCCGTCCACCCAAGCCGCCTCGAAGGAATCGAGGATTCTCGAAAGAAAAGCTGGTTCTCGAACGGTTAAAGCGCTATGAAGCGTTGCTTCAAGAGAGAGGCATCGATCCCCACCAAGTCGCTGGTGGTTCGGAGCCCGAGACCCCCTCCGAAAGCAACAGCCTAACGGAGGGCGAGACGGTGTGGAGGTTGCCTATGCAGGCGACCATTTTTAAACCCAGGCTAGTACATAGACAGAGTGGCACAGAGCTTGTGGACAAGTAAGCAATGCCTGTCGATCATGGATAATGGTGCTAAATATCTCACAGCAACTTGTGGTCGAGGGTGGCAGAAGAGGTGCGTCATTCACTCACATGGACACTACAAGCTAGATAATGAGCTGACCCGTCAGATCCACGATGATGAAGCCACTCTAGGAGAAGACTCGGAGAACGATGGAAGTGATGGCGAAGCGTCTGATGATGACTTTTCCTATGTTCTAGGCTCGAAGAGCCCCATTACTACTCCACCCTCGCACCCACCCGCTGAAATAATTCGTCAATTATGGCAGGCTTTCGTTGAAAACGTCAACCCTCTCATGAAAGTAGTGCATATACCAAGTTTACAGACTGCGATGGATAAAGCAATCAGTAATATCGAGAATATTCCCAGAGGCTTCGAAGCGCTCATGTTCGCCATTTACCATATAGCTATTATTTCGCTAACGGATGATGAATGCAAAGAAGTTATGGGAGAGGCTCGAGCGATACTGCTGGGCCGTTACCTAGAAGCCACGAAAGCTGCCTTGTCGCGCGCAAGGTTTATGAGCACGGCCAGCATTGTCGTTTTGCAGGCACTGGCGATTCATCTCATTTCAATCCGCGATGTCTATGAACCACGTGCTGTGTGGAACCTCACTGGGGTTGCGATACGTATTGCAGAAGGTATGGGCATGCGCATTGATGGTAAATTGCTGGGCTTGTCACCCTTTGAAACCGAGATTCGTCGACGTCTCTGGTGGCAGCTCAAGTTGCACGATTCCCGGGCAGCAGAACTTTGCGGCCAGGCCAAGTTCCAAGATTTCGCACTCAACAATACGTCCCCTAAGAAACCCGCCAACGTCAATGATGCTGATCTCTATCCCTCAATGCCGGAAGCTCCTGAAGAATCAACTAGGCCCACAGAGATGCTATGGTGTATGTTTAGGACCGAGCTGGCTGGTTTCGCTTCTGCTCAGATAGCCAGAATGCCTAAACTCGATCAGGCTGTGTTCACAAACCACGAATATGCTGCCATGGATGGTATGAAAGTAAAGGAGAATTCTATGGAAGGGCTAATAGACGATCTTGAGACTAAGTACCTGCGATTCTGCGATCCTTCTCAACCACTACAGCTCATGGTTCTGTTTGGCGCTCGGTGCGCAACGAACATTATCCGATTCATTACCTACCACCCGCGGAAATGGGTCAACAACCAAGACCAGGTTCCAGCATCTGAACAGAAGCTGGTCTGGGATATCGCTCTTCAGCTCCTAGAGCAATACAACCAGATGCAGTCAAATCCACAGCTTCGCCGCTTTGCTTGGAATGTCCCATACTTCATCCAATGGCACGCAGTTATCCATGTCCTTGACTCACTCCGAGCAAAACCCCTCCATCTAGACGCTTGGAAAGCTTGGGGGCTCATCAATACCCTGTACGAAACAAATTTGGAAATGTGTCTTAGCACCAAGAAGGCGATGTTCGTGGCAATCGGTAGTCTCTGCCTGAAAGCATTCAGTGCTCGCGAGGCCGCCTTGGCAAAGGACAACAAGGGCGTCTCTAATACTCCCAGATACATTGTTAGGCTCCGCGAGCAAAGAGCAGAAGCCAAGGCACGGCGAGAAGCAGCAATCGCAAGAAACAAGCAGCGAGAGTCTCTTAACGGGGAAAAGCAATCAACGCCAATGGATGCCGACACAACGTTGCAGTCTTCAAGCCAAAGCCCAGAAAATCCCCGGGTTGAAGCTCAGGCACAGCAAAACACAGCGGTAACGCAGCCAGCGAACACCGTGCAAAGTGGCGCTCGCACAGGTGATGATGCATTCTGGCTTAATGATGCTGCGAATGGTGACATTTGTGCATGTGGATCAGCCGACCCGATGAATCTAGATTCAAATAATATTTTGGCCCAAGACTACTGGTTTGATACTCCCAGCGGCGAGGCCATCGACTGGGCAAAGTGGGATACCTGGCTTGGCAATAATGATCCTGTACGTTCGAGTTTTGCCTCATGATCTAGGTGATGTTTTGCTTAGATGGTAAAATGTTGATACGAAATCACGGTTTATCCCACCCTAGAGGCCTCCAAAGATGTCTAGACCATGGGGTGAGACTTGTTGGAGTCATGTGTCGGCCATTTAGCAGTGGTAGGGTAGGCGCAATAGGAGTCGGGTATGTAACAGTAGTAGCCGGAGTAAGAATAACTCATCTTCCGCATACGATAATCATCACATTTATTAGCCACGTGAACCGTTGAGATACATCGCAAGTTGATTACTAGTTACACTGATTTAGGGCTGCCAGACGTTGCATAACCCCGGATTCCGGCCGATAACCAGCCTCGTGCCGAAGCTGTGTAACTGCTACAGTGTGATCCAATGATATCAACTCTCAGTTGTCCTTTCCTCCCCGAGTTAGCCGGCGTGGAACCTTCGTTTCATGCACGCGCTTATATGAGGCTCCACAAAATACATTCTGCACCGGGCGGTTTATTATTTGCTGGAAGGCGGATAGGGATATAATGGTAATGACGCTTCTGTTGTGGCAGCGTAGGGGGTGCAGAACCAATCCACGTACTTGCAAAGGGTCTAGAAGCCAATAGACCGAGTTCCATTCAATTTAGGTATCATCAGATTGGACAAGACAGTGCAATGACAAGGACGCTCAATTTAATCGCTATCTTACTATATATTCGTAAATTCATTCAGATCCATATTTACATTCTCAATTTCCAAAGGTCAACCATCCAAAATTCATCAGTCAGAGACAGTAGACACTTCTGGAGCAAACGTAACTTATGACACGCCGGCCGCAGCAACAAGAAGGTCCAACGCTGAGCTCTGGGAGTTTACATCGGCCTGGATATATGGCCCAGACCAGACGGGGCCAAGGAAGTTTCCCTGTTGATCTTTCTCCCACACTGTGTCGGCATTCAACTGTAAGAAGGCCTTGAACTGCGCCTTGGTAGCATCCGTGAGTCCGTTGGCACGGTTGTACATGAACTGGACGTTGCGGGCAAGAACACCCTTAAATTGGCCACCATCGCCTCCGCAGGTTCCGCATGCATCGGTCAAGATGCCATCCGCGTTCGTTAGTTTTGTGATTGCCGCTGTGGCGATGTTGACCGCGAGGGTCGTGTATTTAGCATCGCCGGTCGACCAAGTGAGCTCGGTAAGGCCACCAAGAATGACACCCTGGTTGTAAGACCAGGTTGTGGCGCCGTTGTTTTTGCAATCTGCAGTCAGGCCATCATTGATGAGGAACTCGCTGTTGATCATGCCTGAGTTGAAAAACCATTCATAAACCTTGATCGCCTCGTTGAAGTAGTAGCCCCCTGACGGCGAGCTGGGCTTGCGGTTTGCAAGCTTGGCGGCAGCGGTGAGGTAGAGCTCATTCTCGATCGCATTGACAGCCGGGTCACCCTTTTTCCAACTAATATTTGCGTTAGACAGGTATGGGACACTGGAGAAAAGGGAAATAACTTACTACAGACCGCCGCAAGCAGGTTGGCCCCAAGCCTTCTTAGCATCTTCAAAGATTGACGATGCCATGTCAAGATACTTCTGTTCCTTCGTCACATCGAAGACTTGAATCCAAGCAAGACACCACCACAGCTCGTCATCATAGTAGTCGTTGATAAATCCGGTGAACGCACCCCAAGATGGAGCATTTGTCAACGTCTTTGGGAAGACATCGGCTGTGTAGCCGCTGACCTGATCGGGGGCAAAAGCCTGGAAGTCGGCAAGCATGGTTATAACATTGGCGCTGTTCCACCAGCGGTTATCCCAGAGACCATTATCCCCATACCACTGATGTAAAGCTGTAATGCCTGCAACCGCCTCGTTTGCATAGGTTTCCCGTGTAGCTCTTCCCTCGAGCGTCAAGCCTCGTCGCTGGTACTTGGAAGTTCCATGAATTGGGTCCGGCTTGGGGATTGGATAACTGATTGGATTTGGTAGGGCAATTGCAGAATTACTAGCGGCGAGAGCCAGGAGCGCGGTTTGAAGAAAGGTGACCATTGTGATGAGCTATGTGAGCACCCCAAAAATATCTTACATCTCGGGGGAAACGCATTTGTCCCTTCCTTTATACAAGTCTATAATACCATTGTTAGCATTGCAATCCTTCGGTGTGATTGTGGGGCAGGAAGCTGATCCTTGCCAACAGCGTCATTATAGCGCTGTTCATCGCCTTGAGGATAATCGACCGAAGGATCATCCGGTACAAAACATACCTGGCCCATCCTTGACGTGTCTAAGAGATTGATTCTGGACTCAGACTTAGCTCAAGTGATCCCTGAAAATGTTGGGGACGCACAGCCCAGCCACCCGCCAATGGCACCTGCCAGGCAAGGGTCAAGGCATCTTATATGGATAGCTTACCCAGACACTCATGTGAGGGAGTTAGAGTTCTATCATGCACACTTAAGGCCTTGCTTCGGTGAACGCGACTGTGTGTTTCTTCTTCCGTTCTTCGCGAGTATCAAAGGAGGTTTAAGAATTGTAATTGTGCTTTCATGGTCTTTGATGCGCTTTTCCGTTTGACGCAAACAGCTGATGTGAAATTCTATACCCCACTATAAGTGATCCTACAGAGGCTTGCAAATCAGCGCTAGCATGTTTCGGCCACAGCCGCAGTTGAAAAATGCCTATTTTCGGTATTGGGCTCACTTCGCACCTGCCGAGCCAATTATAACTCCCGAGATCGCCACATTTTACACTATATTTGGTATCCTTGCATTATAACCATAGAGTAGCCATGTACTGTTTCAAATTGCAGTTTGCCGTGCAACCTGTGGTGGAATGTTAAAATGTTTAATTTAGTTCTTATTGTAACCGACCTACTTTATAAACGTATATGCCGTTGTATGTGATGGAAATGAGCGCTGGATTACGATGGCGAGTCCACGGGATTTGGGGCCACCGGCGACGAAACTGATAGCGCGCGCACATAAGCGCTAGTCAAGCGTGTAGGATCATGTGTGATGAATGAAGTCCGTAATGAAGCCGAAGATGCAAATAAGCGTTGACAAGGGTAGAGGTCATATATTGGAGGAAACGTTGCAGTTGAGTTGACAGCGGAAGGCTGCAGTTTAACCTTTCAAAACCCCACGCCCACCCCGCTCATTTCCTAGCTCGAAATCAAACTTTTTGAAGGCTGCACGGGGGTCAACGGCTGCCCCCCCACTAGAACTGTGTTATTTGACTCTCTGTCAGGTCTGACAAGAGCGTTTATAAGACGAAGACCATCTCCCTATGAAAGGTGACGGGATAAAATCATTTCACCACAAATTAATGTCGAGAGACTTATAACGTATTTTAGGCTCATACCAAATTATTCTATAAAAATTCATATAGTAACAAATTCATTTTCCTAGTCATTGAAACATTAATGTGGCGTTGAGCGAACTAAAGAATAATTTCATATATCATATCACGTGTCATTTATATATCAAACCGTAACGCCATATACGCTTGATTACACCGTGCATACTGCCATCCACCATCATTCCCATCTACTATGAATTCATAAAGATTGTATTCCAGAGCACAAAGCGCCATATCAGAAGGCCTGCCTACCTGACAGTAAAATCCAAGGGTCGAAACTAAACTACCGCCACGCTAAAAGTGGTCGCGTGCGCGGGCCGAGATGCGGGGAGAAGAGGGGTACAAAAGGGTCTGCTCCAATTTTTTTTTGGGCCCGTTTGATTTTGTTTACAGTGCTCTACCAGTCGACACCATAGGGTTTTTGCATGTAGATTATATTTATCCGTCCTGGGGTCTTCATCTCTTTTATACCCAAGATGTCTCTTCGGGCCGGCGATGATGCGCCACATGGCGGTCACGAGGCTGAGCCGACCCCGGCACCACAAGCAGCGTGGAAATCAACGTGGAGTAATAATAAGGGAGTGATCTTTATCATCTTTGCTCAAGCTATTGCATCGTCTATGGATGCCATAGTCCGCTTCCTCCAGCAGGGCGAGCACAAGATGCATCCCTTCCAGGTACGTAGCTTGCCACTCGGCGATGAACTGCCGCGAGAATAGTCGTTGATTGGATAACTAGATCATCTTCGCGCGAATGGGCATGACGTTCGTTCTCAGTTCGCTGTACATGTGGTGGACGAAGGTGCCAGATTTCCCGCTTGGGAGGGCTGATGTGCGAGGCTGGCTTGTCGTCCGCGCGCTGTTTGGGTTTTTTGGATTGTTCTGTTTGTACTGTGAGACTCACTTACCACATGACTTACCCCGGATTCGGGCCATTAGAGGGTTTGCGATACTGACAGCATATAGATTCCGTGCACTATCTCCCCCTCGCCGAAGCAACCGTCTTCCGCTTCCTCGTCCCCATCGTCACCGCATGGGCCTGCTCCATCTTCCTCGGGGAAATCTTCAGCAGCCGTGACCTTCTTGCTGGTCTTGTCGCTCTTATCGGGGTCACCTTCATCGCCCACCCCTCCAGCCTCTTTGGGCCCGCCGTCAACGATGACATTCCCCGCCCCAGCGACATCGACCACGTCTCCCCCACACAGCGCCTCCTCGCCATCACCGCGTCCCTTCTCGGCGTCCTTGGCGCCTCAGGGGCGTACACCATGATTCGCGTCATCGGAGCGCGCGCCCATGCCCTGATATCCGTCAATTATTTTGCCGTTCTTGGCACGTTCGGTTCTGCTGCCGCCCTCCTCGTCGTGCCGGGGATGTCCTTTACGATGCCCCACGGGGCCCGCGAATGGGTCCTAATGGTGCTGCTGGGTGTGCTTGGCTTCGCCCTGCAGTTTCTGTTGACGGCGGGGCTGCAGCTCGATCGCAGCAGCAAGGCGACGAGTATGTTGTATACGCAGGTGCTGTTTGCGTTGTCTTTCGACTTTGCGATCTGGGGCGTCTTGCCGGGCGGATGGAGCTTGTTCGGCGGGGCGATCGTTATTGCGAGTACTCTGTGGTCGGCACTATCGAAGCCAAGTAAGCATGCGGTAGAACCGGCGAAAACAGCGGTGGTTGATGAGGAGAGCGCGCTCCTTGGCGGCCAGCGAGGAGAAGGTGCCGTTCAGAGGGCCCAGAGGAGAGCGAGTGTCAGTATCTGAGAACGGCCTCGATGTGGAAGATATTTAGAATTCTGTCTAGAGTGGATTCTTGGAGTATCAGGGAGGCTGGCCGTCGTTGTCTCGGCGCCTTCCGGGTTTTGATTTTGATTCGTTATGATACCATGGAGAGCATCACGTGATAAAGGCATACGGCCCACGCCTCATGAGCAAGGAGAGGAGAGGTTTTTAAGTTTCAAGGTTTGCAGATTAGAGAGAAGTATGAAATAGACGATTGAATTAGTTTATCGTAGCAACACTGTCAACCAACTAAGTCTTATCAAGCAGTATAATCACGTGTTTATATTGTCGAGTCAGGTTGGCGGCCAGCTCGTGATGATAAGGATATTTTGTGATGGGAGGCAGGGGCAGAGGTCGGGAGATCGGCACGATTGGCAGCGACAGCGACAATGACAGGTGCCAAATTGGAGGGTATAGCGGAAATTGGCAACAGTCAGCAACACGCGGCGGTAGTCATACAATATAGTAGTTCACAATACATGTGCAACTCTTTACAGGTGTAGTCGGCGACAGGCACGAGTTATGGAGTGCGACCGTAGGATGGGAAGAGGCGTGACTTGGACGGTTCAGACGGTTTGGACGGGGCGTGAGTTGACCAGGACAACGGTCTCAGGTGTCAGTGGTCTGTCTCCCAGACGTCCGTCTCCTAGGCGTGTGTCTGCCAGCGGTACCTTGCATGTGCCAAGACGCGGAGAGAGCTCCCCACAAGTTGTTCCCCCCAAATACTCGACTACCTGGTTGGTCGGTTGGTTGGGCGTTGATTGGACTCATCTCGGGTGTTTATGGTATAGTACAGTTGTTATTGTCATAAATGTATGAGTTGTCGAGTATGGTCGAGTATGGTCGAGTATGCTATTATATAATAATTCATATATATTATAATACAGCTGTGCCATATATGCCGTGGATAGTTTGTATGGGGATGTTGTATGGGGATGTTGTATGGGGATGTTGTATGGGGATGTTGTATGGGGATGCACAGCGCAAGCACAAACAATACTCAGACACCAAGTACTCCTCCGACACTCCGACACAATTAAGACAACGCCACAGATAACACAACAGACAGGACAGACAGCACAGACAACACACACACCAAACCCTATCGGCCACTAGTTCTCCCTAGACTTGCCTAGTGTACTCGCTAGTGAGCTCTTAGCGTCACTTTCAGAGTAGCTTGCCCCTCAGTTGTCAGAGAGATACGAGCACTAGTCTGTACTAGTCCGTATAGTCTGCACTAGTCCGTATAGTCTGCAAACTAGACTAAATAGACTAGCGTGGTGTCTCTGAATCTCCTTCCCCTCTCCTGTCAGCCAATCACTGTCCTGCAATATCCGGAGTTGTCCCTGAAGTACTTGGAAAAGGCTTTGGGGAAGCTTAATTTGATTGGTCAACCTTGGGCGTTCCTTACCTGTGGTGCGAGGAACCAGACTTTCTCGCTCTTTCTTCCTGTTGTGTTGCCGATAGACCCGTTCCTGGTTCGTGCGTTCCCCATCCCATCAACACAACACACAATCCAGTAAGGACGAGTAAGTACATGGTACTACGCCAGTCCTGTTATGCATCGTGCCTTCCCTGCCAAAACCTGCCACTCCGTCACTCCGTCACTCCGTCACTCCCTCACCCACCACCCACCACCCACCTCCCATTTCTTGCTAGCGTCTTTCCCGCCCCGAACAGCTTCCTTTCTTCCTCTTTCGCTCTTTCTTCCTTTCCTTCCCTTCCTTTCCTCTCCTCTCTTCTTCTCTTCTTCTCTTCTTCTCTCTCTTCTCTCTCCCTCTCTCTCCATCTCCATATTCCACATCACATCACTTCACATTGTAGTCCGTTGATCATCTTCATTGAAACCAAGCGTATCAATCTGAGAGTATCAATCCTGCTTTCGACTCCAATCCAGCTCTACTCAATCCGATCATCCTTCTCAACTTCCCCCGCGCCAACATGCTCACCACCTCAATCGTTGCTGTTGCCCTCGTGGCTAGCTCCGCCATCGCCCAGTCCACCTCCACGGGCTCTACCGCCCTCAACTTCACCTACATTGACGTCGCCAACGTCAATCCCCAGGAGGCTGGTGAGTTTCCGTGATCCACGCCCTCATCCCCCCCAATTGATTGACTGACACCCTCCCGCAGCTTCCTGGTGCATTGGTGAGCGCACGGGTTGCCAGACCCTTTGCGATGGCAACGCCCCAACCAACGACTGCGATGCCGTACGTCCCGCCCACTCCCCATGTGGCCCCCTCCCACACGCCCATGCCATCAAGCTAACCCCCAACAGCAAAAATTGACCTACAAGTGTCTCTGCGTCGACGGCTCCACCCCCGATCTCGCCAAGTACAAGAACACCCTGCCCGACTTCGTCTGCGAGGCCAACTTTGCCGGCTGCATCAAGGCCCACCCTAACGACGCCGTCGGACAGGGCAACTGCAAGACGGAGATCCAGGACACCTGCGGCACCCTCAACATCACCGACTACAAGAAGGGCTCCGGTTCCGGGAGCAGCAGCGGATCCAGCACCGGCAGCGCGTCCCAGACGAGCTCCCCCTCCTCCACCGGTGGCGCCAGCGAGACCACGGGTGGGTCGACCCCATCCAGCACCTCGGGCTCCGGCGCAGCTGCGTCCACCAGCAAGGGTGTCGCTGTGGCGAACGGCATGGACATCGGCGCCGGTGTCCTCGCGGCCGGTCTCTTCGGTGTCTTCGGCTACATCTTGTAAGCGTTGATGCGCACAGATCTCTGCTCGAGCGAGCAGTGCTACTCTTCTACAAAACATCCGATTCCCTGCGCACCCGCCCGTTGTCTGTCCTGGCTCATGATCCCTGAGCGATGCCGTCGTGTTTGCATTGTGATAGCATGATGTTCTGGTGCGCTTCTTCTCGATCGTTGGACTGTTTTTCTGCTGGTTCGGGGCTTTATTTTTACGAGGTACTTTGCGTGCTGCGCGTGGCGCGATCTAATTATGTGGGGAGAGTCTTGATGGCTGAATGGATATGGCTTGACGACCGTATGTGGTGGGGGTGGGCTGTGCATTTCTGCGCGGTGAGTGCGAGTGTACTGATTGCGTGGCGTGCTGGTTTTATATGTGCGGTTGAGCGAATGGAATGGACGAGGGGGATGTTATTGCTTTGAGGGTTATGGGGGAAGAAAGGGATGGAGAGTGTATACAGTTAGTACTCGCTAGTGGTAGACGACAAATTCTTCACTGGCTTAATTATGATATATTGTCTTTGGTTCGTGATATAGGTTGTGTGATATAGCCTTTGCGACGACAGCCCCGCCGACGATCTCTCTGGACATGAGCCTAATCTTCGGTACGACGGATCCGATACCACCTTTCCGTGGGGTCTTGTGGGATCGACATACCTATTCTGTCTTTCCTTTTCCCATTCAGGTGAATGGCATCCTCGATATATATTGCCTTACATATTCCCGAAGACGCCTTGCCTCCCTCGATACGTGATGCCCATCGCCGCGAATGACTACACTCGCTGGTCTCTGTAGATGCGGGCATAATTCACGGCTCCACGGATCAATCGACATAGGTCTCATTCTTCGGCCCCTAAGGGCTCGATTCTACCTTTCCGTAGAAACTCCTGGGGTCGAGATTTCTCTTCGTGGTGTCTCTTGTCTTGAGGTAGAACTCATGCTCGATATGTATTGCCGTACAAAAATGCCGAAGGCTTGTCTCCCCTACCATGCGCCGGGTAAACATATGCATATATCTGCCACCAGATCTGCCAAGCGAAAACACCCTGTTCGGGATTAGCGCCTACCCCAGGTTATCTACATGAGAACGCGTTGGTTGTTTCGCCGGCGCCGTGTCGAATCAGCCCGGCCATATTGTGGGTTTTATGATATACAGAGTATGTCGATGCCGATCTACCGGCATTGCTAAGGGTCTGGGATTGAGCATCGACGGGGGTGTGGAGTGAAACAGCAGCACCATTTTGCCTCTTGTGACGAAAAAAAATCACGAGAGGCAAAATGGTGCCGCTGACATGGGTTGATCGCTGTACTCCACCTAGGGTGTCAACTTCCCCATACATATCTCGACACACGCTTTCCCGTGTTCAGGAAGTTGCGGACCACGATCCGCTATATTGGGATCTGCCTCGTCATGCGCCGGTAGAATAGAGTGCGGAGTGCATGAAGGTAAGCGTCTGTTTTTCACTACAATCTCGGTCCTTCTCTGTTTGTCTTAGGGGGACGTCATAATATAAGGTGCCGCCGTCCCCATTCTTGTCGTCGTTATTTCTTTAAACTTCTCCTCCCGTCATCACCAGGCACGACAGCAACAGACAATGCATTCCAACTCGCTCCTACTCCTCGGGCTCGCCCCCGCCAACGCCCTCGGCGCCATCTTGTACGCCACCCACTACAGCGGCACGCTCTCGGTGCTTTCCCTCTCTGGCAGCTCCCTGACCGTCGTATCGAGCGAGAAGAACTGCGGTGCTCTCCCCAGCTGGGTCACTTTCGACTCGGCGAACCAGGTCCTCTACTGCGTCGACGAGCTGAACGCAGGCGGTTCGATCAACGCCTTTAACGCAGATGCCGAAGGCGCGCTGACGGCCATCGCAAGCGCGAAGCTTCTCGGGAACCCGGTGCATAGCGCCCTCTACGGCGGCGAGAATGGGATTTCCTTCCAGGCATTTGCGCATTAGTAAGTCCCCTTGAATATCCCACATCGACCAAATACTGACCCTCCCCCCCAGCTCAGGCTCCCTGATCTCAACCATTGCCCTCCCCATCACCGACGACTCCAAAACCCTCCAAACGTTCTCCTACTCCATGGACGGCCCCGGCCCCAACCCCAGCCGCCAAGAAGCTCCGCACCCGCACATGGCGGGCGTTGACCCAACCGGCGGATTCATCATTGTCCCTGACCTCGGTGCTGATCTCCTGCGCGTCTACTCCGTCGACAAGCCCACCGGCTTCCTCACGTCTTGCGCGAACGTCACCGCGACCGCTGGCAGCGGCCCGAGACATGTCGCGTTCTGGGAGGGCTCGGGCGGGACCATGATGTACCTGGCTAATGAACTGAGCAATGACGTGACTGTTTACTCGGTCGCGTACCCGACGGAAGAGGGGCAGTGTCTGGGTCTCGTTTCAATTCAGAAAGACACGCCATATCCAGCTGGTCAGGAGGTGAAGAACGGCCAGAAGATCGGAGAGGTCCGCGTGTCGGTAAGTTGAGCTCCTGTCCGACGTGGCTTTCGCATTCCAGCTCTGTTGCATGCACGAGGGCGTCCATGGCGACGGTTTATATACCTGTCCACCTGCTAACACGCACAACAGGGCAACTATGTTACCGTCTCTAACCGCGCCGATGAAACCTTTGGTACCAACAACGACTCCATCGCCGTGTTCCCCATCGACGCCTCTGGCGCGATCTCCACACCGGTCATATCACCGACCTACGGATCCTACCCGCGCACCATGCAGATCAACACAGCCGGCACCCTCGTCGCGATCGGGAACCAGAACTCCGGCACGGTTGTCGTCGTAAGCAGGGACCCTACGACGGGCGCGTTAGGTGAAGAAGTTGCAAGCGTAAGTGTAGGTCCGGAGGGTGTTACCGGAAATGGCGGATTAAGTAGTGTAGTATGGGCCGAGTAGAGTATAAAGTAGAATAGGTATATATAATACATAGTTTTAAGCTTTATAGCTATATAGTAATAACATATTCTCCCTCTCCCTCTACCTCTACTACTATTCTTACAATTACTTATATCTTTCTAAAGGGAAATAAAAGTAGAATAAAACTATAACGTATTTCCCAAGCGAGCGGGTCACCCAATCGAGTGGGTTAGAAATAATACGAAGACGTGACAACTTCGTACGTATTATAACAACAACACTTAAAAATGCCTTAGCTATCTACAATAATTGAATCTAATACCTCTTCGCACGTACGAGCATTATGTCCAACCTTCTTACATAGGCCACATCGTCGCGGTTGCCCTTTTACACGCTTAGCTCATACAGTATCACTACCCTCCTCCTCTTAAGTTTAAGTGCTCTATACGATTTCCTAACCTTCCTCGACTATAAGGCTTCCACCTAGGCGAATACGCCTTTTTCGCTTATTTGCCCTTTGCTTTTTAAGTGCATTTGCCTCCTATAATGCTTTAACCTTAGCTTTAAGGAGTGTAAACGAGTAGGCCATTATTTAAGCTCCTTTAGCAAGCTAGTTAAAAGCTTCGTTAATTAAGGTTAGAGAGCTATCCTAGTGTTGTATAATCCGATTCTTAAGGTGTGTCGTTTAATATTTGACCTCTGTTGCATTATATGGTGTCTTTAATGTCTAAGTTTGCTCTTTAATAGGTAGTAGGGTTAGTGTTTTTAGTTAGAGATTAAGGTGCAAAAGGACTCTATTAGGCTCGTACGGAACTATCCCTATAGCTAAGTTAGTAGTGTTTACTATAAAGTTTACTATAGTTACCTGTTGCTTAAAATCCACTCTTAATATTCTACTCTGTAAATGTAGTATAGAATGCTTCTTTAAAAGCAGGGAGGAACTTAAGCTTTGTAATATAATAGATTTAGAGTCATATAAGCGTCTTAATTTGCTTTCTATACGAGATCTTAAGAGGGCTAAAACACCTAACATTAAGAGGCTAGAGGAGCTGTAACGAATGTGCTAGCATACATAAGGTGATAATTAAGTGCGCTTAATAGTACTAACGTATTTCATAAGCGAACAAGGCACATAAGCGAGTAAGGCACAAAAACACAAAAACGTGTCAACTTAACTCTAACAAATAATGCTATAACTAACACAAGCTGAATCCCTTAATAAAGAGGGTAGAATGCTACTAGCTATCTAAGCAATGAAGAAAGGCTATATTTAAAGTGTCTAGGGTGCTGCAACATTGTATAATGTAGTCCTAGAAACCCTCTGTTAACAAAATTAGGGTACACCTACCTAATGCAACTATACCCCTAACTTATGTAAGTTGACTCTATACAAAGAGTCAGCTCTTGTTTAGTATATCCTCAACCTAGATTTGCGTGGATTTCCACCCTAGCTGTAAGCTGTATAAGAAATGGCAGACCTTCTACTCTCTAAACAAGGCAAGAACCCTATTAGGAAGAACTAGACTACTAACTTCATTAAGCGTTGTATAGAAATCAAAGTAAAGTTTAGTTAGAAGTATGATTATAAACGAGCAAAATGCAAAGATCCTAAGATAATTTAAGGGTGGTTCTCTCTTATACAAAACACAGTTGTAAAGTATAGCATCTTAGAGCAGGATATCTACAACTTTAATGAAGTAGGTTTCATAATAGGAGTTATTACTACTATAAAGGTAGCTATAAGCTTAGAAGCAAAGAGTTGTCTAAAGACTATATAGCTAGGGAATAGAGAGTAGGTGTTAATATCTAAGGTGTTAATTTGTATAGATAGGCACTCCTGCCATTCATCATTTTTAAGGCGCAGAACCACCTCTCCACTTAGTATAAGGACTTAGGATTACTAGACAATTAGGTGATTACGCTAAGTAAGAATAGGTGGACTTTAAATTTAATTAGGTATAAGTGGATTTAACACTTTAATTAACATACAAGCACTTATACAATTAGAACCTATTGCCTTCTTATTCTTAATGGTTATAAGAGCCACCTCTTAGCTTAATTTCAACACTACTATACAGAACAGAAGTAATCACCCTCTATATGCCACTACACTCCTTATACATTCTTTAACCACTTAACGTTAGCTACTTTACTCTACTAAAGCTTTTATACAGACGTTAGATTAAAACCTTTGTACAGAACTAGCTAAACCATATCACAAAGCTTAAGTTTCTCTCTGCATTTAAAGAAGCATTTAAAGCTACATTTATAGAGCAGAACATTAAGAGTGGGTTCTAAGCTATAGGACTAGTTCTGTACAAACTGCAGAATGTTCTCTCTTACTTAAATCTACACTTAAGAACTCTAACTCCTCCTATAGTTAAGAGTAGCAATTAGACTTTAAAGACTCCCTAAACTATAAGGGGGCTTGATTTTCAAACAGAGCATATTAAGAACCATGTTGTACAACATTAGAATAGCTCTCCTAGCTTAATTAATAATGTATTAAGCTGGCTTGCTACAGGAGCTTAGGTTATAATGCATTCTGCTATTCTACATAAGGTAGAAGTTAAGGCTCTATAAGCAGCAAATGAATAGAAAAAGAGGAAAGAAAGGAAGTGTAAGAGGCGTATAATGTAAGGGGGTAGTCTCTCTGTACAAGAGGGAGAGGATATCCTTTAGAATGCTAAGGTTAATGCTTAAGTCTGTATAGAGGTGGTAAGTGAGAGTAGTTAGCAGGTGGGTTCTATAGGCTAACAGAAGCGCTGTGGCTTATGTGGTATTATAGGCTATAATTCCTATATGTGTTAGAGGCACAAGGAATTAATTGTAATTAAATAAGGGTCATTATATAGGGTGGTAGTGTAATAGCAGTAGTAATAGTTAGATTTTAGTGTTTTTGTACCTCACTTGCTTATGTGCCTCATTTGCTTATGAAATACATTATTAGAATTTAACTAAAATGTACAACACATAGCTATTAATAATTAGGAGATGATATATTCCTTTTATACAACCCTTTATATGCTTTTTAAAATGCTAAATCCACATAAAACCAATTACATTTATAGTCTAATGTATTTTATAAGCAAGTTGGTCACATAAGCAAGGTAGTCACAAAAACACTAAAACGTGTTAACTTAACAAAAGTGAACATGCTATAACTAACACAAGCCTAATCCTCTAACTAGGAGGGTAGAATACTATTAGCTATTAGTGCTTTTAAACAAGGCTAGTTTTAAAGTGTTTAGGCTACTGCTATATTATATAACGTACCTTATTCATTACTTTTTAATTAAATGAATAGGATGCCTTCTTAACATAATGCTACCCCTAATTCACATAAGTTAACTCTATATGAAGAGTTAGCTCTTATTTAATACATCCTTAACTTAGATTCACGTGGATTTCCACCCTAGCTATAAGCTGTGTAAGAAATGGCTAACCTTCTACTCTCTAAATGAGGTAAGAGCATTATTAGGATAAACTAGACTACTAACTTTATAAAGCGTCATATAGAAATCAAAGCAAAGTTTAGTTAGAAGTATGATTATAAACAAGTAAAATGTAAAGATCTAAAGATAATTTAAGAGTGGTTCTCTCTTATATGAAACATAGTTACAAAATATAGCATCTTAGAGCAGGATATCTACAACTTTAATAAAGTAGGTTTTGTAATAGGAGTTATTGCTACTATAAAGGTAGTTATAAGCTTAGAAGCAAAGAGTTGTCTAAAGACTATATAGCTAGGGAATAGAGAGTAGGTGTTAATTATCTAAGGTGTTAATTTATATAGATAGGCACTCCTGCTGTTTATCATTTTTAAGGCATAGAATCACCTCTTAGCTTAGTATAAGGACTTAGGATTACTAGATGATTAGGTGATTATGCTAAGTAAGAATAGGTGGACTTTAAATTTAATTAGGTACAAGTGGATTTAACACTTTAATTAACATACAAACAGTTGTTTAGTTAGAACCTATCACCTTCTTATTCTTAACAGACATAAGAGCCACCTCTTAGCTTAATTTCAGTACTACTACATAGAATAGAAGATAATTACCCTCTGTATGCCACCACACTCCTTGCACATACTTCAACCACTTAATGTTAGCTGCTTTACTCTACTAAAGCTTTTGTACAGACGTTAGATTAAAACCTTTGTATAGAACAGGCTAAATCATATCATAAAGCTTAAGTTTCTCTCTACATTTAAAGAAGCATTTAAAGCTGCATTTATAGAGTAGAACATTAAGAGTAGGTTCTGTGTAATAGGATTAGTTCTATACAAGCTACAGAATGTCCTTTCTTAATTGAATCTACGCTTAAGGACTCTAACCCCTCTAATAGTTAAGAGTAGCAATTAGACTTTAAAGACTCCTTAAACTATAAGGGAGCTTGACTTTTAAACAGAGCATGTTAAGAACCACATTATACAACATTAGAATAGCTCTCCTAGCTTAATTAATAACGCACTAAGCCAACTTGCTAAAGGAGCTTAGGTTATAATGCATTCTACTATTCTACTAAAGGTAGAAGTTAAGGCTCTATAAGCAGCAAATAAACAGAAAAAGAGGAGGGAAAGGAAGCGCAAGAGGTGCATAATGCAAGGGGGTAGTCTCTCTGTATAAGAGGGAGAGGATATACTTTAGAGTGCTAAGGTTAATGCTTAACTCTATATAGAGGTGGTAAGTGAGAGTTGTTAGCAGGGGGGTTCTAAGGGACAGCAACAGTGCTGTGGCACATGTAGTAATATAGGACATAATGCCTATACGTGCAAGAGGCACTAGGAATTAATTGTAATTAAATAAGGGTTATTATGTAGGGTGGTGGTGTAGTAGTAGGCAGTAATAGTTAGATTTTGGTGTTTTAGTAACCTACTTGCTTATGTGACCTGCTTGCCTGTGAAATACGTTAATTATATAAAAGGTATACATTATTGTTGTTATACTAAGCTAAGAGGTGGTTTGCTCCCTTAAAAATGATAAATAGAGGAATTGCCTACCTATATAAGTTAATTCCTTAGATAATCAACACCTATTCTTAATTTCCTAGTTATGTAGTTTTTAGACGATTCCTTAAGTCTAAGCTAGTAACTACCTTAGTAGTAGTAATTATTCTTATTAAGAACCTAGCTTTATTAAAGTTATATATATCCTCCTCTTAAATTCTATACTTTACAACTATGTTTCGTACAAGCTTAAACTAGTCTCTAATAATTACTAGATCTTTACAAAGAGCTCTTTTATAATTATATTTTTGTCTAAACTTTGTTTTAACCTCTATATAATGTGTAATAAAGTTTAAGGTCTAATTCTTACCTATAGGTAACACGTTGCGTTTAGTAAGGAGTAGGTCTACCATTTCTTATATAGCAGCTAGCTAAGGTAGGAATCTACGTAAATTAAGGTTAAGAATATATTATATAATAGCTTCTTCTTCTTAGGAAGTAAGCCTTTAAGTATTTAAGGGAGTGTTGCATTATAAAGCTTTTCTGTTAATTTAACGTTAAAGTGTTGTAAGAGGTATATTATATAATATTACAGCAGCTTAAACGCTCTTAAGTTAGCTTAATTTAAATGCTTATATAGCTAAGAGAATCCTACGTTCTTAATTAGAAGATATAGCTTGGTTTTGTAAAGACATAATAAGTTCTATATGAAGTTGTTACATCTTTATATTATTTCTAACCTACTTAATTAGGTAACCTACTTACTTAGGAAATATGTTAGATAAAAAAGAGAAGGAGGTAAAGAAGAATAGTAAAGTTATAAAATATCTAAAAGAGAGATGAATCTAGTAGTAGGTTTAGATATAAGGTTAGATGTTAAAGATAATGTATTTTATAAGCAAGTGGCCTATATAAGCAAGTGGCCTACAAAAACACTAAAATTAACTATTACTACCTACTACTACACCACTACCCTATATAATAACCCTTATTTAATTGCAATTGATTCCTAGCGCCTCTTACACATACAAGCATTATGCCTTATATTACCACATGTGCCACATTGCTGCTATTAGCCTATAGAACCCACCTACTAAGTAGTCTTACTTACCACCTCTATATAGAGTTAAGCATCAACCTTAGCACTCTAAAGAATATCCTCTCCCTCTTGTATAGAGAGACTACCCCCTTGCATTATATGCCTCTTACGCTTCCTTTCCCTCTTCTTTTTCTGTTCATTTACAGCCTATAGAGCCTTAACTTCTACCTTAAGTAGAATAGCAGAATGTATTATTATTTCCACCCCTTTAACAAGGCAGCTAACAGCATTATTAATTAAGGTAGGAGAGCTGTTCTAATGTTATATAATGTAGTCCTTAATGTGCTCTGTTTGAAAGTTAAGCTCCTGTATAGTTTAAGGAGTCTTTAAAGTCTAATTGCTGCTCTTAACTATAGGAGGAGTTAGAGTCCTTAAGTATAGATTTAAGTAAGAGAGGACATTCTATAGCTTGTACAGAACTAGTCCTGTAACTTAGAATCTGCTCTTAATATTCTGCTCTATAAATGTAGCTTTAAATGCTTCTTTAAATGCAGAGAGGAACTTAAGCTTTATAATATGATTTAGCTGGTTCTATACAAAGGTTTTAATCTACTTTCTGTACAAAAGCTTTAGTAGTGTAAAGCAGCTTACATTAAGAGGCTAAAGAATATACAATAAGTATAGTGGTATATAAAGGGTGATTATCTTCTGTTCTATATAGTAGTGTTAGAATTAAGCAGAGAGGTGGCTCTTATGTCCATTAAGAATAAGAAGGTGATAGGTTCTAATTATACAAGCATTTCTATGCTAATTAAAGTGCTGAATCCACTTGTACCTAATTAAATTTAATGTCTACCCATTCTTACTTAGTGTAATCACCTAATTGTCTAGTAATCCTAAGTCCTTATACTAAGCAGAGAGGTGGTTCTGCGCCTTGAAAATGATATATAGTAGGAGTGCCTATCTGTATAAATTAACACCTTAGATAATTAACACCTACTCTCTATTACTAGGCTATATAGTCTTTAGACAACTCTTTGCTTCTAAGCTTATAACTACCTTTATAGTAGTAATAACTCCCATTATAAAACCTGCTTCATTAAAGTTGTAGATATCTTGCTCTAAGATGCTATATTTTGCAACTATGTTTTGTATAAGAGAGAACCACCCTTAAATTATCTTTAGATCTTTACATTTTGCTCGTTTATAATTGTACTTCCAACTAAACTTTGCTTTGATTTCTATACAACGCTTTATAAAGTTAGTAGTCTAGTTTATCCTAATAGGGCTCTTGCCTTGTTTAAAGAGTAGAAGGTTTGCCATTTCTTACACACCTTATAGCTAGGGTAGAAATCCACATAAATCTAGGTTGAGGATGTACTAAACAAGAGCTAACTCTTTATATAGAGTCAAATTCTACAAATTAGGGGTAGAGTTGCATTAGGAAGTCATTCCTTTAATTTGTTAACGTAGTGTTGTTTAAGGGATATTGTATAATGCTGTAGCTACTTAAACACTACAAAACTGGCCTTGTTTAATTGCTTAGATAGCTAATAGTATTCTACCCTCTTTATTAGAGTATTAAGCTTGTGTTAGTAGTGGCATAGTTGACTATAGTTAAGTTGACGCGTTTTGGTGTTTTTGTAGGCCACTTGCTTGTGTAGGCCACTCACTTGTGAAATACGTTATAGATTTAAAACATTTAATGTGTAAGGAGTATAGTAGCATATAGAGGGTAATTATCTTCTATTCTATATAGTAGTGTTGAAATTAAGTAGAGAGGTGTGTAACGCTAGGTCTTAAACTATAAGACTTATAGAGGTTTTGTTGCATAGTTTACTTAACAGAGGAGGCAGGGGATTAAACATAAAGGCTTTTGTAAAACACGTTACAGTATATAACAAAATACTATATTGAGTTGAGCATGAAGCTCCTATCTAAGAACTAACTATCTACTTATATAGTGGCGTTATACTAAAGGGAATAGGGGGAATAGCAAGCTCTCTTACTATTCTTGCTATTCCTGTTGTTCCCTTACGTGACATCCTGCAGGAGTCTAATAGTAGATACCCTATTCTACCACGTGACTTCTAGGAGCCCCTATGCTCCTGGAATCCTGCCTACTCCTAAACCCCCTGCTCCTAGAAGCCCTACAGCTCTTAGAGCACTTGCTCCTAAGAGCCCCTACACTTCTAGGGTCCCTACTGGCTCTAGGAGTATGCAGGTTCTATAGTTGTAACACTAGGTTCCCTCCTCTAAGGCCTAGTCCTGTAGGCCTACTAACTAAGGAAATTGCTAACTACTTAAGTAGGGTGACGCCTACTTATTTTACCTGGCAGGTTGTGCTGCCATCATGCCTTCTAATAAACATAACAAAATCAAGGAACGCAAACTTCTAGCTAACTACATAACTTACAAAGGGGTTAAAATGCCTTCCTGTTCTTACTGTGAAAAACGGGGTCTTCGTTGCCTTGCTTCTGCTTCTTCTAAATGATGTAATGAATGTGTTTGCTTAAATTCCTAAAACTGTGACGTTTCTAGGCCTTTAGCCAGTAACTGGCAGTTACTGCAAAAGGAAGAGGATCACCTTCGTCTTGAAGCTTGTATAACTTGTGAAGCTGTGGTGACTGCTATGGCTTGTCTTAATCGCCTTAAACAGCAGCAAGATCTCCTTAAGACCTGTGGTGCTAAGATGCTTTGCTGTAGTCTAAAGACTCTTGATAAACTAGAGGAGGCAGAGGAACGTGAGCAGTAAGAAACTGAAGCCCATGCTCACCTTGCTAGTCCTTCTATAACTAACTCTAGGGGCACTGCCCCTAAGCACAACCTCTTCTCAGTTTATTCTCCTAGGTGGTTTAACTGCCTAGGTGTTGACAGTAGAACTCCGCCAACAACTCTAGGCAGTTGAGGTTTCCCCTCAACTCCTATAAGTTATCTGTAGGTTCATAACCTTTCCATTTAATTAGAAACTCTTTGTGGCGTCCTACTAACCTCTTGTCTAGGATCACCTTAACCTTATATTTAATAATCTCATTCTTAGGCTAGAGTTTGGTATTGGTTGCAATCAGGGTATTCCCTCTTGCTGGTTCTAACAACAAGACATGAAACACTAGGTGGAGTCTAGAGTTCTTAGGTAGCTGCAGTCTATAATTAACTAAGTTGACTTTGTTTAATATCTTAAATGGTCCCAATTTCTTAAAGTCCAACTTTGTACTTAGCTGTTTCGTTTTGATATGTTTTTAAAGTAGGTATACTTTATCCCCCTCCTTAAAGGCAGGTTCTATACTATGCTTCTTGTTTGTGTATGCAGTAGATCTTTCATTTAAGAATTGGATATCTGTTGCAAGTTGTTTGTAGAACAATTTCAGTTGTTCCACCATGATTATGGCTTGCTCAGCTTATGATTGATCTAGTCTTAGTTGCCTATATGCTTCTAGCTGGTAGCTGTAATTAGCTAAGAACAGTGAGACTTTTGTTGCTTCTGCCATTATGCTGTTATATGTGAACTGTGTGATGGGTAAGATCTAGACCCAGTTATCCTATTGATGGTTGACATAACTCCATAGATATTGTTCTAGGGTTTGATTTAATCTTTCTGTTTAGCTGTCTGTCTAGGGGTGGAAAGCTGTAGACAGCTTGTGATTTGTCCCTAGTAGCGCCATTAATGATGTCTAGAATTTTGAAGTGAAGAGCTTGTCTCT
>KV458866.1:124980-137289 GCA_001662605.1 Pseudogymnoascus sp. 05NY08
AATGAAGGTATACACAAGCACCTTAGCATTGCTAGCTTTAAGGTATAGTATGAATTTCCTATATTTCGTGAGTCTTTCCATAATAACTAGGATAGAATTGTATAATATTCCTGTTAACAGGTCTTTAGATAGTAGTAGCTTAACAATGAAGTCTAAAGCTATTGACTTCTACACTCCTTTTAGTACTGGTGTTAACATGAGTTGTCTATAAGGCAAGTGCCTATTGGATTTTGACTTGCTGCAAATGTTGCACTCTCTTACCACTGTTTCTACTTGCTTCTGTAAGCCTAGGAAGTAGTAGTGTTAGGCAATTCGTTTAAAGGTTTGTGTTACTCCCTAATGGCTGTATGCTAGCAACAAGTGTTGTTCTTACACTAGTGGGCGTCTCATTTAACTTAGGATATACACTAACCCCTTGAATTAAATTAGGCCTTGTTCATTAATGGCAAAGTTGCCTTCAACCTTAGCTAAGACTTGCTTTGCACATTCATCTGTGGCGTAAGCCTTCTTGAGTCTTTCCTCTAGTTCTAAGTCTTCTACTATAGTAATCATTGCTAGTAACTCATTGTATTACATGCCTGCATCTGTCTTCTTTAGGATTGCTCTAGGTCTTTCTTCCTTTAGGCTGATGTAGTTGGTCTGTCTGCTAAGAGCATCTGCTCTTACGTTCTTAGAGCCCTTGTAATAAGTTATTGTGAAGTTGTAGGCTGTAAGGGTCTTTGCCTAGCAGACTTGTCTATAGTTTAGAACTTTGGTTGTAGTGAAGTATATAAGGTTCTTGTGATCTGTCTATACCTGCACAGGGTAGGTGGATCCCTTAAGATATACTCACTACTACTTAAAGGCAACAACAATAGCTAGTAACTCCTTGTTGTGGATGTCATAGTTGAGTTCCACAGGTGACAGTTTTCTAGAGTAGTACGCAATTGGTTTGAACTTACTGTTCTTGTCAGGCTGATTTAGACATGCTCTAATCACAAAATTAGAAGAGTCTGTTTTAAGGATGATCTTCTTTGCAGGGTTGAATGTGGCAAGGATTGGTGCCTCTGTGAACTTCATCTTAAGTTCCTAAAAGGCAGACTCTGCCTTAGCTGTCCATTCAAACGTAAGGTCTTTTCTAGTGAGCTCTGTGAGTGGCTAAGCTACCTTGGAATATCCTGTAATGAACTGATGGTAGAAGTTGGCAAAACCTAAAAAGGCTTGCACTTCCTTGACTGTGGTTGGTGTTAGCCATCCCAACACTGCTATGACCTTTGCTTGGTCCATTTTAATTCCATGCGTTCTAATAATGTAACCTAAGAATTCAACTTAGTTCTTATGGAACTTGCATTTCTCTAGTTTAAGAAGCAGATTGTACTTCTCTATCTTTTTTAGGACAAGTTTCACATGTTTGACATGCTCTTCCCTACTCACTGAGTATACTAGGACGTCGTCTAAATAGACAATGACAAAGATGTCTAGATACTTGTGCAAAGTGTCATTCATTAGTCGTTGCATGGATGCAGGTGCATTTGTTAGCCTAAAGGGCATGACTTAATACTCAAATAAGCTATAGCAGGTGTAGAATGCTGTTTTCCACTCTTCCCTAGACTTAATTCAGATTAGGTTGTATGCTCCTTACAGATCCAGCTTACTAAAGATCTTTGCTCCTTGAAATCTATTGTGTAATTCGTTAATTAACAGCAGGGCATACCTGTCCTTGATTGTAATGTTGTTTAACGCTTAATAGTCTACACATAGTTGTAGGGAGCTGTCTTTCTTTAGTACGAAGAGTACTAGGCTTCCTGCTAGTGATGTGGATGGTCTGATGAATCCCTTTGCTAGGTTGTCATTAACATACTCCTTGAGTACCTTTAGCTCTTTTTCTAATAGCTGATATATTAGTCTAAACAGTGGACTTTTGTCTTTCTCTAGGGGTATCTTGTGATCCTATGGTTAGTGCTTAGGAAGCGCCTCGTTCTTAGGGCCTTCCTAGAATAGCTGATTGTATTCCTTATACTCTACTAGTATACTCATTAGTGAGGATGCCTAGGCTAGGTCATTAGGCTCTATAGAGGTTGCACACACCTTGCGTCAGCCCTAGGAGAATCCCTCCTGTTATGTTATACCTGTTCGTTTGCACGCACATTGGCTCATTACAACTTCTTTGTTCTGCTAGTTGATCTAGGGGTTATGTTTCTTAAGCCAAGGCACACTAAGAATGCACGTATGGTTGTCTATGTGCATGATATCAAATTGGATTGTTTCCTTGTGTCCTTATAGCATGACCATCTCTAATGGGACTGTCTTAAGGGTCACCATTCCATTGTTGGTTAAGATGGGTTCTCTATCCACTACTATAAGGGGGTAGGGGTTAGCTTTCAGTTGCATCCTAAAGCCTTGTGTATCTGTTACTTTCTTTGTCATAAAGTTGCCTGTTGCTCTAGAGTTAATCATTACTTAGAGGTGTTGCTTTTGTATCTTAGCAACTATATATAACTGCATGCTGCCTGTTGTGGCGCATAGCTGGTTTGTACTAGGCCTCTTCTTGTTGCTTGCTAGTGGCCTACTGTCAAGGACTCCTAGTTTTTTAACTTGTCTAAGGAAGGGTAGAATCCATCTGCTTCTAATAGTGGCCCTTAGGGTCTCCCCCTTTCCTCTGCTTCCACTAGCAGGTGTAGGTAGGTTTTGAATACCTGTTCTGTCTTAAGGGGTAGTTCCCCTTTAGACTGGCTTCGCCTAAGGGCATGGACTTGCCTAGCATCTTGAAAGTGTATTCTTGGTGAAGACTAGGGAAACAACTGATACTGGTGTTTCTTCCTCTAGTGGAGCTTGCAATCATCTTTGCTGCAATACTCCTAGTAGACGTATGGGTGCTAGGGATGATTAGTCTCTGTTGCATCTGTCATGGTTAGTTCCCTTAGACCCTTGTCCTATAGGTGGTCTTCCTTTAGTGGCGTCACAAAGGTGTTGAGCTGTTCTATAGCTTAGCGTTCTAAACGTGTAGCTAGTTTAACCTCTCCTTCTTAGAGGGTTTCCCATGTTCTCTGTTAATAATTACTAAGATCTTGTTTGCAATTCTGGTAATATTTCTCAACCTTGTCAATGCTCTTAAGTTTTGGCATATATTCAACCTTTTCTTAGAGCCATTCCACTTATTGTTTCTTAAGTCTTTTAACAGCTATAGACGTGCCTTATAGCCTCTAGGTCTTGTTGATTTGATTATAGTATCCCTATCCATAATTGTTGTGTCTAGGCAGTACAGTCCTGACTTTTTGGGCCAATAGGAACCCTGGTCATTTAGTGGAAATTACGCGAAGGGGGCAGTCTAGAATTACCAGCCTAGAGTTTTTGATATTAGCCCTAAAACCCTAGAAAAGGACAGTATAAGGTTGGTTAATAAGGTAAGCGACCCTGTAGAGTTGATTCCTGCTGTTAGAATTCATATATTCCACGTTATTTGTATAGTTGGGGTTAGGGTTGACGTTAGGGTAAGTCACGTGTGTAGAGATTAAGATTTGCGTAACCTATGTGAGAACAAGGAACGTGGAACACATCCAGCACCCTGAAATCAATATAAGACATAAAGACAGGAGACAAAGAATAAGAAATAAAAGGGTAACATAGAGGAAGAGCATAGAAAGTATTAAAGGTAATGGTAGGAAGACAGAGTTACGTAGATATAACAAAGCCACTAAACCAGCAAGATGAACGAATTCATGGTTCATTTACCTGATTTCCACGTCATTGTATGTAAGAAGTGCTAGTATGCAGTTTTACCCAGCTAGATCAATGGACATTTTATGCCTAAGAAACCAACTGGATCAAAAAAGCCGTCTAAAAAGCCCCATGGGTTAAGTAAGGTAACGTGCGAAAGGATCAAACAAGATGTAGCCCAGATCAATGGTTTGATTCCCAGCCCTGGAGCATTACAGCAGAGTGAGTTCCCGTTCCCACCAGCAACAGCTGCACCCATCCCTGCATTAGGCCAACTAAAGATGAATGGGATGCGTTGTAAGGCGCAAATAGAGGAAAGGGAGTGTGGGTATATATGTTGTTCATTGCAGCAGATGCAGGAGCATTGTGGGGACATGCATTAGTGGAAGAGTGAGCAAAAGGGACAACCCTGTAAAGAGAACCCCTAATTAGCCAGGACAGCCCCATGGCAGACTAGGATCCATTGCCAGCAGTTTTTTAAGCAGGGACACAAATCACAGTATTTCAAGGTCCAACCAGTTGAGACAGGGCCACGTCCAACCCCACAAATGGCGTCCTGGGCAGACTAGTTCAAGGTAGCCAAAAAGGAGATGCAGCAGGCGTTTGAGAAGGCTAAGGCAGAAGAGAACTGTAAGATCAAGGAGACAGATGAAGCAAAAGAGCTAAGTCTGTGGTTGAGGCAGGTTGGGTGCATCCCCCATTTGGCCAGCATTAACTGTAAGGAGGTGCAAGAGTATGTTGAACTAGTTGATGAAAAAGACAAGCCCCATTTGGCCATAATGTGCACAGCATTTAAGTGGTTGATTTAAGACGCACAGCACTATGCTGTACAGGATGTGGTTAGGATACAAACGTTGTTTAAGGCAAATAGGAAGGAGGTGGATAAAGAGACGAACATGCTGTTTGATAGTTGGATGGATATCACAACCATTAAGCAGTATGTTAAGGTGTGAAAGCAGTTGTTATTGTTTGTGTTCTAAGCTAAGGACAATGAGCCTAAGTTCTAACCCCTATACGTGTTGACTAAGGCGCAGCAGTCAGCCATGCAAACTGTGAGAGATAAGATTGGGGCGTTTCAGGAGTAGAAGGAGGAGCAGGCAAAGAGCGTCAAGGGCAAAGACTGTGATGAAGACGAGGGGTTTGATGATAGGGAGGATGGCAAGGGGGTAGAGGGTGTTGAAGGGGCAGCTGAAGAAGTTGATAAGGGTTTCAAGGATGAGATGTCCAAAGAGACCAAATGGATGCAGCAGATCCAGCGGGAGGTATTGCAGTTTTGCATTACGTTGTTAGACCACCCATTACAAGACAATGAATACTAGAGCCCTATCATTAGCAGTCTAGCTGTATTAATGATAAAGGGGGACAAAGGATGGCATGATGCTAAGGATTTCACAACCAAATATTTGGCAGTGATCAAGTTAGCACAGTTGATGGTTGTTCAGGAGGCGTACAAGCAGAGGCAAGAGCAGATTTGTATGTATTAGAGTAAGATGACAGAGGTTGAAGCGCGAAAGAAGGCAACTAGTTATTACTGGTTAGTGAAGCAGTTTGTTGCCCAATTCACAACCATGGCCCATAGCAGCTGCGATCCCACGCCCATGCAGTGGATATATTAGACCCGTTTGTACGGATTCAAGATACAATACACCACGCCAGCAGCAGGGAAGATCTAATGGATCTAAGACAAGGTGTTATACCCTAGCACCTGTGTCCAGATGTTGCAGTTGCAGAGCATAGTGCACAGATTGATCAGGGAGGCGCGAGACAAGTTGTTTAGGAAGTTGATGGTAGTCACAGACAAGGGGGGCGTTCCTAGCATCAATTAGGACAACACTATCAACTAGCCGTCAGAGACCAAGGTGGGTTAGTCGTTTTTAGATGATGAACAAAATAAATTTGGCGCCCACAAGGAGTGGTGGTTGTTTGAGCAGTTATACCAGGAGCAGGCGTTACAAGAGCAGTTTTTAGACAACAACGGTTTGTTAAAGCCTAGTGCAGGTGAAGCATACCAACGACACGTGGAGCGGTTTTTAGAGTTGTTGTTGATATTGATCCATTTATGTTCTAGGCAGCCCAGTCATGCAACAGAGATTTTGGGGTTGCAGTAGAAGAATACAGCCAACGGGGGCGTACAAAACGTCATCATAGAGAACGGGTTGGTGGGTTTGGTCGGCCAGTACCATAAGGGGTACTGCAGCAGCAGCAACATTAAGATCATTCATTGATATTTACCCAAAGAAGTTGGAGAGTTGTTGGTATATTATTTGTGGATAGTTTTGCTGTTTTGGGAGAAGATTCAGTTCCAGATGACAGGAAAGGTTGTGTCCAGCGCATTTTTATGGGGGGATGCTGAGAAGAAAGAGCATCGTTAGTGGACTGGTCTAGAGGGAGGTATGAAAAGGGGGAAGGGGAAGAAGGGGGCAAGAGGGGAAAAGGAGAAGAGCTAGGAGGAAGAAAGGGGGCGGCAAACAAAGTTGTCATGGACATCTGAACAGGTGCAGAAGATCATGCAAGACACCAGCGTTCAATGGATGGGAAGCCAGTCTATATTAAGCATCAGTGTGTGGCAGCAGATTACCATTGCCATATCACAGCAGTTTTGTTAAGAAAATCGATTTGAGGACAAGAGTGGGAAGTGGGATCCTAATGAGAATTAGGACAAGGATAATGCAGTAGGCAATGACCTGTGGGATTTGCAAGCTGGGCATGGGACGCATATTGCAGGCATGATTTACGCCTGTGAGTTAATGGAGGGCAACAACACTATCATTAGCCGTCGGGAGAAGTTTCGACAGGTAAGTTGTACGTGGCATTAGTTTTTGGAATTTGCATCCACATGTTAGGGCGACGCTGCGCGTGGAACTAAGTGCAAGCGTCTATCGTTTAAGGACAAGATGGATGAGGTGCAGGCGCAGCAGTAGAAGAAGTTGCAGACGGTTGATATCCAGCAGGCATTAGAAGAAATGTTTAGGGCAGGCACGCAGTTCCGTGGGTTGCAGAAGCTAGCGTTAGAGGCGATCATGAAGCACGAGAGCCCTATATTAGTGGTGATGGGGACTAGGGTGGGGAAGTTGATGTTATTCTAGATACCGGCAAAGAGCATGTCATCTAGGACGACGATTGTCATCACCCCGTTGGTGTCGTTGCAGAGCTATATAGTTGAGCAGTGTCAGTAGGTTGGGATTTCGTGTAAGAAGTGGGATAGTCAGCGCATAGGGGAAATGCGAGCACAGATTGTCATCGTCACACCTAAGTCAGCAGTCAGCAAGACGTTCAGTACGTTTTTGAACAAGTTGCAGGGTCGTTAAGAGTTGGTCCGCATCGTGTTTAACGAATGTCACACTGTTATGGACAGCACGCCTAATTTCCAACCCTAGATGCAGCAGTTGGGGACATTATTGACGCAGGAGGTGCAGATGGTGTTTTTGACAGCCACGTTGCCAAAGCATACAGAGCCCAAGTTCATGCGAATTATGAAGATTAAGCCAGAAGAGGTGCAGACGTTTCAGGGACCTACAACGCAGCCCAACATTGCGTATTCCGTTCACGAGTATGCTAACGAGAGCAATGAGATAGAGGCGATTTGCCAGTTGGTGGGTGATAAGTTGGAGCAGTATACAGCGCCCGCCAAGATCATTATGTATGGGGGAAGCATTAAGCAGACCCAGGAGTTGAGCAAGGCATTAGGTTGTCACTAGTATTATTGCGAGGTAGGTGATTAAGAGGAGAAGGAGGCAATCATGGAACAGTGGCAGCGTGGCGATGGCCGGTTGATTGTAGCCATGAACGCATTTGGGTTGGGAATTGATGCGCCTGATGTCTAGGTGGTTATCCACGCCAGTGACATTTACTAGATGTGGAGTTACAGTCAGGAGAGCAGTCGTGGTGGGTGGGATGGCAAGCGGAGTGAAGCCATCGTTGTAATGCTGGCCAGCAGGCAGGAGGAGTTGCAGAAGAAGATAGCACAGGCCAAAGCGCGGACACAACTGTAGAAGATCCAGAGTCGCGTGATGCAGCTGTGGGAGGTCAAGCAGGTTGAATGGGAGAAGATGGAGAGGTTTTTAAGCGGCAGTAGGTGTCGACGTATATATTTGGATGGCGAGATGGACAACTAATAGGACTGGAAAAGGTGTGAGGTGGGGGAGGAGTGGTGCGACGTGTGTGAGAAAGATGATGCCATGGTTGAAGACAGAGAGGCACGACAGGCAGCATACGTTAAGGAGCAGAGAGTGATTCAAGAGCAGGCAGCACAAGCTGAGCGTGAGAGACAGGGCCTGTGGGTGGACAGCAGAATCGCCGTTCACAGCAGCATGAATATTCCAGCGCTGAGCAGTGAGGTTTTAGTTCGCAGGGTTAGTCCCTAGCCATTCACGGATCAAAATCCAACGTCTAGTGAGGAGGAGGGCTATTCCACAAGCTGTTCACGTTACAGTTCTGTCAGTTTCAATCAAGGGTTTGCAGCCGACCACAATCTGGTTGGCGAGAGATGTACGTTCAAAGCCCAGAGGCAGTAGCAAAGCCAGCAACAATGGCGAGTTAAAGCTGACAGCCAGCAGGAAGGGCATGAGGTGTGGAATTTGGAAACCCGGTTGGATTCGTGGGTAGGCAAGTGCCCGTTATGTTACACCTAACAGTGTTAAGATTTAGAGGTTGATGTGCAGCATACATTGGAGGATTGTCCTAATGAATCACAGATGAAGGTGATCACAGAGATTAAGGCATTAAAGACGATCTGATTTGAGCCATATGCCAGTTGTACGTTTTGCATGGTGGCGCAGAAGGTGTGTACGCAGTGGGCGGAGACACGAGAGGGTAGCAATCGTTTCTGAAAGGTCAAAGGAGGAGTGTGTTAGTACGATGGGGTCGTGCGCGCAGCTGTGGCAGCCATGAGCATTGCAGCGCTAGTAGAAGTGGCCAGGGAAGGGTTGTTTGGGCAGATGAAGGCGATGGGGATTTAGGGACAGGGGGAGGGTGAGTGGAGCGAAGAGGAGCACATAGAGGTGAAACGAGTGATGTTGATTTGGTTTAGGAAGAAGATCATATGGGGAGGCATGGAAGCCAGTGTTTTATTACGTGTATTTTATTAGTTGACGGTTGGGTTGGAGGATGGGGTGGAGAGTATAGGTGGGATTGATATACCAAATAGACAATAGAATTGAGAATAACATAGATTAAACAAGGGGAGAGAAATTGGAAAGGGAGGGAAAGGAGTATTATTTAATAGGTTGGATATTTATTTAGGGTGCAAGTGATAATATTAAAGAAAGGGGCAAAAAAGAACATTAATTAATTAATTTTGATAATAAAATTAATTTTGATAATAATAAGAGATAGGTTCCAAATATTTAATATTTCATAGGGTGGATATTAATTTATGACCTGCAGAGGAAGGCCATTATACATGAAAAGGGTTAATATATATTCTAAGGCCAGGAACCGAACCCATCTAGGCGAAGCCCCACGACAGCCACCCTAGAGGGCAGAGATCATGTAGTGACAACAACAGGAGAGGTCACAGGAGAGGGGGGGGGTGGAGGTCACGGACTAAGGAAGGAGATGGAGGTTAGAGGATAGGAAAGATAGATAGGGCCGAAGCTGAACGGCGAAACCGCCATGAAAGGAGCCTACAGCAGGTGTTATGGTTAGGGGGGATTAGGAGGGAGGGGGGGTTCACAGACCAAGGCAGGAGAGGGGGGGGGGGGGATAGGGGGGGGAGGGGGGGGGGGTGGGGGAGGGGGGGGGGTGGGGGGGGGGGGGGGTATTGGGGGGGGGGGGGGGAGTANNTTAGGAGGGAGGGGGGGTTCACAGACCAAGGCAGGAGAGGGAGGTGGTGGAATAGGGAGGGAAGTAGAGGTCACAGACTAAGGAAGGAGATAGAGGTTAGGGGGTAGGGAGGATAGAGAGGGTCCAAGCCAAACGGCGAAGCTGCCATGAAAGGAGCCCACAGCAGGTGTTATGGTTGGAGGGGAGGTAGGGAGGGAGGGGCAGATTCACAGACTAAGGAAGAGGAGAGGAGGTGGTGGAATGGTGGAATAGGGGGGAAGTGGAGGTCACGGACCAAGGAAGGAGATAGAGGAGCCATGAATAAAGGGGAGACAAACCGCACGAGCAGGAGGGGACAAACCATAATAACAGGAAGGGAAAAGGGTTTTATTTTATGAGTTGATATATTATTTATGGCCCGCAGCATTTGAATGATTTTTTAGGAATTTAGAAAAAAAAAAAAAAATAACAGAATTAATAAAAAGATGGATGGTAGGGTTTGGCGCATATGATACAGTAGGATTTTGTGACGCAGGCAACATGAGACATATATGGTAGTGAGACAGAATAGGGCGGCAGGTTTAGGGTGGGTAAAAACAAGGGGGTTAGGGTAGGATATATAGTCCAACAAGTCCAGCGAAGCATAGGCAGCACATGTTGTACACACAACGCTAAGCATGGCAATGTAGGAAGCAACAATGAGTGATGTTAAGAGATAAGCAGTTAAGGTTTGAGGTTTAGGAGAGTATGTTTGAGGTGAATGAGGATTACCAAAGGTTGATTTGCAAGGAGTGCAGGGTTAGGGTGGTGTTGGGTTTTGTAGGGAAGCATTTGAAGAATAAGCACAGGGTTAAGAAGGTTATGGCGATGAAGATCAAGAAGCATATACGTGCACAGCATTAGGATTAGGTGGATGGTTGGTCGTTTAAGCTGAGGGATGGATTAGGTCCGCAGAAAGGGTTGGACGTGTTTGATAGGATTTGATGCAAATTTTGCCACAATTTCAATTCACAGTTGGTAGCAGAGGTAGAAGAGCATTGGCAGTTGATAGGGCATAGAGAGATGAAAGGATGTTTGATAGAGCTGGTGCGGATGCAGTCATAGTTTGGTTGAGATGGGGCGCGTCTAAATTTTTGGGTTGTAGAGGAGAGGGAGGAACAGGAGAAGAGTTTCAAGGGTTGCAAAGTTCAGAAGGGGCACGTGGAAGAGATTGGTGATTGGCAGTTAGAGATAATTAAGGAGGGTTTGAAAAGTGTTAGGTTAGGAGACAAATGGGTAGTTACATAGAAGATAGTGGACATTAGCAAAAGGTTCAAAGGGAAACAGACAATAAAGGTGCCAGGACAATGAGGAAGGGCGTTGAGATGTTTGGTTTCCTGTTTTTAAACTAGTTCACAACACTGCCAGCCTGCGTTGATAGTATGGAGGGCCAGGGTTATTTAGATGAAGAGGATTAGAACCGTTTGTAGGACAAGTAGGTAGACCTAGAAAAAAAAAGATATAGCCTGCAAACAATAGCAGTTGTTTTTAGGGGCATAGGTTGATTGTTGTAGTAAGTCATATCACAGCATGTAGGACAGGAATGGTATAGGATGGGAGGTGACGTCAGGTGTGGTATGTGGAATGGGGTAATTGATGAGGTTATTTCAACAACATATCAAAACAACAGACATGAGCAGGAGCGCAAGATGAGCAACCAACAGGGGTTGTTAGTAGGCAGAGACACGTTGTGGACAGCGCAGTAGGTGCAAGCAGCGTTAGAGAGATTTTTTATCATGAATGAAGAGTACAACAAAGTAATTTGCATTAGCAAAGGTTGCTAGAAGGCAATCAAAGCACAGGCTGTCTAAGGGCATTTATAGAGGAAACATAACGTTAAAGGGGTTTTATTAAAGAGGATTGCAGATGCAATTAGTGAGGAAGTGGGATAGCGTTAGAGACTGAGCAATAAGAGATTACTAGTGAATGGTTTAGGGCTGTAGAAAGGGTTGGAGGTGTTTATGAGGTTTCAGTGCTAGTTTTGTAATGAGTTACCGTTAAGGACAGTGGAGGAAGTTGAACATCATTTATATGAGATGCATAGGGAGACAGAGGGTCACACATAGGACAAAGTACCAGTACAGTTGTAGGGTGGAGAAGGAACATATGAATGTTGGGTTGTGGATGAAAGGAAATGTAGTAGGGGTAAGGCAATAATAGGGGTGGTAGAGGAGGTGGCGCCAGTAGAGAAGGATGTGGTAGAAGAGGCAGCGCCAGCAGAGAAGGATGCAGTGGATGATGCAGCAGCAGAGGAGGACACAGCAAGGGAGATGGATCTGAAGAAAATTCCAGATGATGTGACAGAGGAGAGTGAGGGTTAGAGTGAAGAGGAGGGGTGCAATGAGACAGAGAATTTTGATGGGTGGGAAGGGGATTGTTTTAGGTGGAGGTAGAGGGAGGCTGAACATGCGGGATGGGATGAAATGGCTAGGGATTAGGTAGTTATGTATTAAATGCATAAGGGGAATGAGGAGAGGGGTAAGGGAAAAAGGGGGAAAGGGAAGAATTAGGATAGGGATTTACAAGACAAAGGGAATGTGACAAACCCCGTCTGCTTGCCCCGTAATGGTCGACCTTACCCGTAGCGATGCACGAGTGTAGCGGAGGACTAGGAAATCAAGAGGTGGTTCTATTGAAGATCTAAAACTACAGAAGAAAGAAGAAGAGAAGTGGGCGAAGCCTAGAGGTCTAGCTTATAACTACGGACCTGAAACGGGTAAGGTTTGAGGCTGTTACGGATGGTGTTTTTAGCATTACCCCTTACGGGTAGTCCGTAAGGATCCGCGACGGTCCGTTAGAACCCGTAATCAC
>KV458867.1:0-137179 GCA_001662605.1 Pseudogymnoascus sp. 05NY08
GGGGGAGGAGAAGGAGGGGGGAAAGAGGGTTAGGAGGGGGCGGTCGAGGAGGAGTGAGGAGGGGGATCCGGAGAGGGTTGGGTGTGCGGCGGGGTGTTTGGGGATGTTGGGACGTCCGGGGTGAATTGGGAGGATTAATTACGCTGGTTGGGGGATTATGGGATCGCCCCCTTGGATGGATGAGAGATGATACGACGATTGGGATGGGAATATACACGCATGGAACATGTTATTATAGATTGCTTTCATTTCACGCATACAAACGGCTGGATTCTGGGTTGGGGTGCTGGCGCTGGAAGGGGGGTGGGGTAATGGGCATATGAGGAGTGGGAATGGTGGTGTGTTTAACCTCTGTAGCAATGTAACGCGGCCCATAAAGAGACCCTTTGAATTTCCAACATGCATCCGCTGAAGAATTGAGGGCGGCCCATAAAGAGACCCCCTAAATCACCAACACGAATCCGCTGAAGAATAGTGAGCGGCCCATAAAGAGACCCCCTAAGTTTCCAACATGCATCCGCTGAAGAATAGAGACCGGCCTGTAAACAGACCCCTTAAAATCTCTGACTTGCATCCGCTGAAGAATAATTGATCTGTAGCATGTAACCAACGACATGACCTATAAACCGACCACCCCATCCCATCCTCAATATGCATCCGCTGAAGAATTGGTGATCTGTACCGGCCCATAAACAGACCTCCTATTCCCAACATGCATCCGCTCAAGAATTGATGATCTATGCCATGTAGACCGGCCCATAAACAGACCTCCTATTCCCAACATGCATCCGCTGAAGAATTGATGATTCTGTACCATGTAGACCGGCCCATAAACAGACCTCCAACCGCATCCGTTGGAGAATAACTGGACTATATCGGCCCATAATCAGGCCATCTCATCCCCGCCATGCATCCGCTGAGGAATAACTAATCTATATCATGCAACGCAACCCATAAACCGACCCCCTAATCCCCAACATGCATCCTCTGAAGAATAACAGCTCATCACGTGAGCCCCCCCTCAGCCCCTGAGCCATCCTCCCCCCCCCCATTCGGACCACACCCCCTTTCAGCGCCAACACCGGCTACGAAATAGAGTATCCCAACACCCTCAATATCCACAAGGCATATTCTCCGCCCCAGCGCCCGAACCTACCTCTAGCAAAAGTCCCGCTGCTGCTGGTGCTACCTACCGACACCCACTGGTGCCTGACGCCGGCCGACGCAGACGCAGCCACCCTTCCTCCGCTCAATCCCGCGCGCCCAGCACTGCAGACACGACATGCGTTCCTCAGCCTAGCTAGTCCGCTTGAACAAACAGGCAAACAACCGCGTCGAGACGAGTCGATTCGGCCAAGGGCGCGGCGGGCTGCAGCAGGATCACCAGCGCCGATGCACACGCACACACGCACGGCAACAATCCAACCGCCACACCCCTCTGGGATTCCATTCTGGGACAACCCTTTACGCCGACCTTTCTAGGATGCCCCCCCTTGGATGGCCTTGGGATGGTGGCCCTTCCAGACTCGCGCGCGGGGGCGAGATACCGGAAGCGAGCTTCCGCGCGCCCCAGGCGAGGGCAGCAGCGGCACTTGCTTGCGTGCGTGGCAGCTGGCGCAGGGCGCAGTGGGGCGAAGGGCCAGCGGGCTGCGCCAGCAGGCACGCAGCCGCGAGGCCTAAGGCATGCCGGGGATGCAGAGGGCATGTCCGTGGGAGGGGTGAAGCTTAAGTGGTTCCAACAGCGGCGGTCGGAGGAGGGCTGTTTGTGTGTTAGCGGGGCGGTGGGGGGGGCAAGCGTCGGGGGGCCGAGGGGAGGAGAGGGCGGTGGAGGTGTGTCTAGGGGGGGGTTCTGGCGATCACGGAGATCACGGTGGTGCGCTGTGCTGGCGTGGAAAGCGTCGTGGGGGCCGCGGGGATGGGGGCTTGTGGTGCTCCTGGCTGTGTCCTGTGAGGGCGGTCACGGGGGTGGAGAGGGATGTGGTGGTGCAGGAGGGTTGCAGTTGGGGCGGGCGACGCGGGAATCGGGTCATCAATGGTCGCATAGTCGGCCGGGGGCTCCGCTATGGCTTGACGCGCGTGCGAACGAGCGAGCCGTTGTGGGTTGTTGGAGTGGGAGACCTGTGGTCGTGAGGAGAGGGGGGTCGGTTTTGTGTTTTTTCAACGGCGCTTAGGAGACGCATGCCATTCGCGAGTCCGGCACAAACTTTTTGGGCATCGCCGGAAAAAGAAAGGGACGTGTCACTTTTTTATTTATCGATAGCGGCGGTGTTTGCGTGAATGCGCGTCTTGGATTTCGGATTTCCATGTCTGTCGAAACTCCTTCTTCCTTCAAAAGAGATACAACTCATTTTTGGGCATATTTATATTTATAATGTCACGGTTTTGCGGTCGTTTGTGCCGCCTGGGTGATCAGCAGCCAGTCAGCAGCCATCCGCAAAACCTAGATTAACCGTTACCGTTGAACACCAACCTTTCTCCTGTTACATGCGCAACAATTAATGAGCCGTTCAACCCTTGAGCTGACAGACCCATTTAATTGCGACCACTAACATTGGCAGGCACTATAGCAGATCAGTCCATAATAATGTCGCGTTTATCAACCTGGTCGTCAGACGCCCGGCATGCACAGATGTGGGGTGGAGGCGAGGATGTTGAAACATGGATCCGCAACGAAATTCACGGTAGGAGCATCTCTCCAGGGAAAGAACCGACGTTGTTGCTTGGCCCCAGGACCCCAGAGGAAGCGAGCTGAGGTGTCGCCGGACAACTACATACGGAGTGGAGTGTAATACTTCTGTGCCGTGCTGCGGCAGAGTAGGGGGATCTCCGGAATCAGACAGGTGGCGGCCTCGCTCCATCCGTCCTCGTCTATCAGCCGGCCTCTCCACATGTGTATGGGAGCGGGGGTCTTACAACAGTTGCCTTTTTGGCCCCCGCCAGTAAATGAGGTGTTGCAAACACGAGATGGGACGTCGTCCGCGTTATTGTGCCACTAACTGATCGCCCACCTGCGGTCCAGCCGTTTGATGCTTGCACGCTTGCCCAGGGACAGGGGAAAGTTTTTGAGAGAGCTTAGAGCGGCCATCATTGGAGGCGGGGGCCATCACGGTATGGGTTGAGTGACCCCGGAGATTTCAGTTTGCTCGCATTGTTGGAATGATGCAGTGCCGGCCGGGCATGCTACCTGTCATGTCGTCGTCGCCCTTGCGTCCTTCCACGCCAGGAACTGAAAACTGCCTACCCAGTAATCTAAAAAAAATCTTGAGTTTCACAAACAAACGGCGTAGATGGCTCAAGATCTCCGTTTAACGGCTTTTATGTGTGGGCCGTCAGCCATGCGGCCACGGTTCGGACCTTTTGATGCGAAGAATGCAACCAACAACATATGCCTCGTAACCGTGTGTTGGATGAAGATGTCACCGGCAACCAATAGTAGAGTCACCAAATGATGCTTTATCAAGTCAATAACGGACATTTACGCCGTCCTTGCACGTCGATTGGGGGTCAGATATGGGAGAAGTAACGCCCAAGTACCATGGGTTTCTTCCGTGACGCGGTCTGGTGAGCGTTGGCAAGGTATGAAAGAGAGATGAGAAGGGAACGTCTTGTCACACTGTAAGATCTCCGCCGGGTGCAGGCTTCCCCCTTCCCTTCCAGGGGGGGGGGAATACTTAGTCCAGTACTTTGAGGTACGAGCATCTGCGGAAGTCTAGCCGTCTCTGGCTGGATTTGTTGGTAAGAGCTTACCGTGTCGAGAAAGGTCGTTGGTGAGGAGAGGCAAACGAGGAGGAGGGGGAAGGACGTTCTAAGCGCCGCGATCGAGGAGCAGCTAATAGGAGCGCACATGGCACCCTTGGCCTAGCGTCATGGGTCAGCCGCGAAGCGTCGAGGTGGCGAGATCCCGGAGGGTATATCAGAAGTATTAGGAGAAGTACCTGGGCAATATCGGCTCAAAGAAGACGTGTGGAATGTTTGTTGTCCCCCGCCACAGTGACCAGTTTTGAAGACCTGGCATGAGGCCGGGGATGTCTAGCATAGAGCATATGCACCCTGCATATCGTCCAGCGTTACATCGTCCGGCTGCTCGCTCTGGCTCTAGGAAGGCGCACCTGGTTCGATCGTCCGAGCGGAGCATCTATCGTTCTTGCTGTATTTGGCGAGGGAGAGGGAAGGGAGGATAAAATAATAGAAATAATAAAATGAAAATACTGTAAAATACCGTGGAATAAAATACAAATGATTTATGTTGGGATGCTGCATGTCCTAGTCGAGTCGGGGAGAGCGAAGGGTACATTACCTACAAATGATAGTCGATATTCATGCTGTTTGTTGTCTCTGTTCGCAGTGCAGTGCATTTGACTGCAGCAGTAGACCACAGTAGAGTGCAGTAGAGTACATTAAAGCAACAGTAGCTTGAATTTTCCATTTCCCGGTTCTCTAGAGTAAGTTAGTACTGTTAAGTTAGTACTGTTACAGTATTGTTTAGTGCTGTTAGTTGCTGTTAGTGCTGCTAGTACAGTGAATGTGGTATGTGCTGTTAGTGGATAGACGGGGTAGGAGTACCTGGTTTCTTGGCGACAATGAGCTCTAGGACTGGCTCCATCTCATTTTATACCCCTACAGCTATTCGACCCTCTCTCTCTTCTCCTCCACTATCCCACATTCAACAACCAACTACCCCCATATACTACTGTCTACTACTGTCATCCTTCCCTGACACTGCAGACTATCATTCCTCTAATACTCTTCTCTTATTCGACTGTCCTCCTCCATCAATACATCCACTCACTACCTGGCCTCTTTGCCAACAACCTTATCGGCTTTCAATTCTTTCTGCCCTAAAAAGGTATTCCATGTACAAATACTACCCATATACTTACAAGGTCCTCCATGTCCACACTTGTGTGCTTCTTCCTCCATTTTCCCTCTTACAGTACTCTCCCCGGGGGCTGATTGATATATTATCTCAACCCGTTGGAACAAACCCTACTACATACATAGCCTTGCGTGATAATATCAATGGCTGCATCTAACTCCTCATTTCATTCATCACATTGGCACTAAGAACTTGAGAGACAAACAAACACCAATAAGGCACACGGCCGTTGGACAGGACAAGACAGGCATATTTCTCATCGACGCACTCTACAACATCCCACAGGCATGGCAAACAACTACACGGACTGAATTCATACAGACCAATACCCGGCCCCTCGGAATGCAGGCAAATACCTTATAAACCAAGCCATTGTCTCCTCTGAATTCATGTTCTCGTTCAACCATTCCGAACGAAGAACAATATCTCGTCCAACCTCTTCTTTAAGGTTCCCACCCTCAAAACAACATCTGCGAGCTCACCACCACTGCACGTATCCAAATCGGTAGACCGCGAATAATATCATATAGTATGTATAATTCCCATGTTCTCTGTTCTCAATTCAAACTACCACGTTACCACTTCAGGATGGGCGAAGTCAACCGTTCCAAACCCCTCCCGTTGCCCAGAAGATTCTAACGTTGTCCAGTTCGAACCAACTCAGCTCGCACCACTCCCGCAACCCACGTTCACACATCTCGCCGAACCTGCATATCCAGGTGCAAGGCTTGGAATACCAGCCACTATAATGTGTCAAAAAATCACTACCACTTACAGTTGTGGGCACACAGCGGTGACTTATGTCAAGACTTCAGGTTGCTCTGGAGAGGCTAAGAAGTGCCCACGTCTCAGACCCGTCGCATCTACAAACGATGATATATGTAGCGATGAGAGCGACTGCGACAAGAAGCCAAAGCCCAAGCGCAAATAGGCTCATTAGAGCTGAGATATGCTGCCTCGTTGCGGCAATGTACGGCCCTTTGGGCCAGTTGATCAACCTTTGCATCTCTGGCCCGGACCACTCAACCTTTTAGAAGCTTCGCTATGGGTTATAATTCTCGGCGGTGGAACAGTCTCGCATACAAGCACGCTATCAGCATTTTTAAAGGAGTTTGGTTATGGGAAAACTGGCATCGTTTGAGTGGATATCTGCTGTTTATTTTCTGCCACGATGAGTGGCACAAGCATCTCTAGGGCTGCCGCGTTGTTATGGATACTCTGTCTGTTTTGCACGACACGCCCACCATTAATTCATATCGTGCCCCATAGGGGCACATTTATTTTGAACATTCTTTAGCAAACCCGAGTCGAATGACTCTCTTTTCACATAGAGCCAGACAGGGCAAAGTTGGATAATAAATTTGTGTTTGCCCTCCCCCCATCATCTCCGAGCAAATGGCAACTGAGCGCTGCAACTGCCGCCTGATCCCCCACAAGCAGCACAGTACCTGCTGCTAGAGGCATGGTCGCGGGTGCAACGTGTCAGTGATACGAGAGCCGTCTGACAGCGGCGACAGCCAACGTGGGCGAAAAGTTCGGTGGGGCCGGTGACTGAAATGGGAACGAGATGCAACGAGATGCAAACGAGAGACGGGAGGGAGGGAAGGAAGGCAGTACCCGCTGCATCATGCTGTACGCCGGCTGAAGCCGTCTCGTGCTTGCCGGCCACAGTAGTCTTGCGGATCCCCCGTCCGTCCCCGCAGCATTCTCCAACACAAAAAGAATTTACATTTTATCTAAATAACATTGGTCGGGGGGAGATGGGCCGCCATCCCCCCCAAATCACTTTATGCATTCATCTTTGACGTGGCCCCTCAACCCTGCCTGGGTCGCATAAAATGTCAATCATGTGATATTTCTCATGCATAGGACGCAGCAAAATGTGGTTGGGGGAGGTGCGCTCGTTTAAGATTCCTGTTGCAGCGTCCCGGGCGGCTATGCCGCGACGAGGCGTCCGCGATTGGGTGGGACGACACGAAAGCGCATTCGAGACATTTCTCTTCGCGGCATTCCGAAAAATCATTTTTTTGATCGGAGGACGCGAGAAGGGTCAGAGCACCTCATGATGGAGGCCCATTCGGCCCCCAAATTCACAGGAACGCTGTGTCCGAGATCTGCCCACACTAGCCCGGTGGAGTCTGTTGGATGTTGGATAATGGAATGCTTTGAGGGTTTTTTCAGCTGCCGCGGTATCCAGATCAACGCCCAATTTGCTTGGTCTGCCCAGTGGGCACGCTTGGAGGAGCTCTGGTGGACCCGATGCTTTGCACGGCACAATTTGCTTTGATGATGTTGGTGATAACTGGTGCAGACAGGAGGGGTTCGACGATAGATAGTCTGCTAGATCCTTGCTCCAAGCCGGCTGAAGCTGCAGAAAGGATGGGATCGAGATCACATAAGTGTCAAATAGACAGGCAGATGTAGAAGTACAACGGGGCAACATTCATAAGAAATGAAGGTGACTCCGGAGCTACCCCGGCTTAGAAGGGATCTTGGAATGCAAGGGAACATGATACTACAACGCTTGCGTATAATCCCGTTGCCCTTGCAGTTTTTTCGTAATTCATCACATTTTGTCATTTCTCCTCGTTTACCTCGTATATAGCAATCTGGGGTGTCGGTAATTATCAGATAGGAAATCGAATCTCGAGGCGCCCAACTACCCAACTATCACGTTGACGGCGGCTAGAACCCTGTTCGCGGCGGGCCCTATCAGTGGCCCTGCGTCTCCAGAGGCGCATCTTGGTATATTTCACGTGACCATATACCCACTCTAAAGCAGCGATAGGAACATTTCACACTGACACTTCCAACACATAACTCCACAACAAGGTGATGACAATTGTCAAGCTACCAGATGTCCATTGATCTCAACTGGGAAACCGTCACATCTGGCCCTGACGGAATTGCCTTGGCGGAGACGATCCGCACGTTCATTCATGACAGATTCCAGACAGTGACGTTACCCCGGTTCATTAAGTCGGTCAAGGTCCATACATTTGAATTTGGTTCGGTGGCCCCGGAGATAGAGCTCAAGGACATTTGTGACCCATTGGCCGATTTCTACGAGGAAAATGACGAGGAATCAGTCTCTGATGAGGAGGTGGAAGGTGGTGGTGATGTAGGCTGGAAGCCACCCACCACCACCCCTGAAGCCCGCACTCTTAGGGAGAGACGGCGAACGGACAGAGAGGCGCGTTCCAGCAGACCGCCTCACGATAGGAACTCTGCCCTCTACGCTGACACACGATTTACTGGGACGCGGGGACTGCAACCTTCAGAGCAGGGAAATTCATTCTTCGGCCCACACACCCCCGGCATATCAGGAGGTACTTCAAATCTTAACTACTTTCATTCCCATCTTGCTTCTGGCCTCTCGGGGACTCAGACCCCTCTTGCAGCAGTGGCGGGGGCACACCTTCCTCATGGCTGGCCGGATCACAGCGCCCAATCAGGAAATCGCAGAATCAGCCACCATCACTCTGCAAGTGGCAGCTCCATGGCCCCCTCCATCGGGGATGCTGCCCAACAGGTCTTGGAGCGGGGGAGCGTGTCGACATTCTCGCCACCTGGCACACGTCCTCCCACGCAGGATGGTCTGCTGAACGAAGCCATCGACGACGAGCCAACCTCACCGCCCCGTCGTTTCAAGGAGCCTCGTGTGGAAGACCTGCAGACAGTCTTCCGCGTCCGTTACTCCGGCGACATCAGGCTGTCACTCACTGCGGAGATCCTGTTGGACTATCCCATGCCCAGTTTTGTCGGAATCCCTCTGAAACTCAACATTACCGGGCTCTCATTCGATGGCGTGGCAGTGTTGGCATACATCAGGAAGAAGGCCCACTTTTGTTTTTTGTCACACGAAGATGCGCTGAATGCCATTGGGCCTGAGGATTTGGATGACCCTGCGGGCACCCCCAACGGTCTCAAGATGGGGGGACTCCTACAGGAAATCAAGGTCGAGAGTGAGATCGGCCAGCGGGAGAACGGAAAGCAGGTCCTGAAGAATGTTGGCAAGGTCGAGAAGTTTGTTTTGGAACAGGTCAGGCGCATCTTTGAAGATGAATTTGTATACCCCAGCTTCTGGACATTTCTGGTCTGAGGGAGGGGGACCTAGTGGCTGCGGACGGCTATCAACGTCCCGAGCCCTGTGCGGGCCATGATAGGCGGCCTAGTGTCATGCAATTCCCAGCAATTACTTACTGGTCATACTACCCAGGCAATTCCCAGCGCCACGCTATGCAGAATACCAATACACAAATCAGCTGCACCGTGTCTCTTGTCTGTCACATTTCAGTTCAGTTCAGCGTCGCCTTGAATCCCTGATACGCTGCGTTCATGTCCAGCTCCAACTCCCTGGCGTGATCCTCGCTCAGTTCCTCGGTCGCCTTCATCTGGTTGAGGGAAATGAGCCACTGCACGATCTTGCCCCTCCCCTCAAAGTCTCTGTCTGTGACTTTGTTGACCGACTGTATTACGTCCGAGAGCAGCGGGTGGAGCTGATCTTTTGCCAGCAGCCCCAGCTTGAGTGCGTCCAAGAATGTGATGAAATCCTGCGTCGCTTCAAGGATCAGACTTCCATTGGCCCCGGTATTCCCACTTGTCGCTGCATGAGTCGGTGCCGTAACCGTGGAAGGGAGGCCGATTCGTATCCTCTCTGTAGCCCGAGGTACCTCCATCTAGAAGAATCAGCCGAATGCTCAGACCTTGTCTCTTTGAAGTCGCAATACATACGTCCCACTCGTACTTGAAGGTCTCGAGGTCAACGAATTCCTTGGCCACCGTCTCGTCCGTCAGGATCGCCTTGTACTGCTTCAGTAGCCTGTCGCATATCTCCGTGTAGTCCGCCTCGGGGATCGCATCCTTGAGATACGCCTTCTCGAGCTCGTCGAGCGTGATAATAATGCTGAAGACTTCTGCCAGCGAGTCCTGCAGGTCTCTCTCGGCGCGCGTGGTCGCAAGTTTAATTTCCTGTGCGCAAGTTAGCTTGTTGGTTCCAGTTAATGAGGAGGGGGGGCGCCCTTACTTCGTCGAGGTTCACAGTGGCAGAAAGGGCGGTATTCGGAATATAGCTATGCGGTGTTGGCGCGTACGCCTGCTTATTCGGGTACATGACAGTATATTCGCAGTAATTTAGTAATAAAGCTCAAACTTAAAGTAATCAGCTCCCACTTCCCTCATTCCGTGAAGCCAAAGGCACCCATGGGCCAGAGCGACCGTCCGGGCGGTCTGCGATTCTGCCGTCCGCGCTAGCCTGATCTAGCTTGATTAGCGTCGCGATAAATAAATCCCCATAACAATTTTCTGCAAAGGCTGCGATTGAGCCCTGCCAGGAACGCAAAAACCTCGACAAACCACATTTCCCTCTCCCCCCCCCCAACCACAACAATGGCGAAGACGAGCAAGAAAGCAACTCGCAAGTTCGAGAAGAACCACTTGAAGGACTCGCTTGAGCGCCGCAAGGTGGGCGCGAAGATCAAGCAGAAGGTGCAGATCAAAGAGAAGAGGGCATTGAGGAATGCGAAGGATGCCGAGTTCTTAGGCAAAGGCAAGGCGGAGGATGGAGAGGAGGGTGCGCCTGAGCCCAAGGCCGATCCTTTTGGCCAGATGAGCGTCGATGATTTCTTTGCTGGGGGTTTCGAGGTCCCGGAGAAATTGGCAAAGAAGAATGCAAAGAAGGCGCTGGGGAAGAGGAAGCGCTCTGAGCCGGAGGCGGAGAAGGAGGATGAGGAGGGCGACTCCTCTGATGCTTCGTACGAGGAGGCACCGGTTGCTAGCGATGATGAGGGTAGTGAGGATGAGGATGAGGATATGGGAATGAGCAAGGAGGCTATGGAGGCACTCGCGGAGAAGGATCCGGAATTCTACAAATACCTCAAGGAGAATGACCCCGAGACACTCGATTTCGACGAGGATGCCGACCTGGCCGAGGTCGATGGCCTTAGTGGCAGCGAGGAGGAGGAGCAGAGGCCTAAGAAGAAGTCGAAAAAGAGCAAGAAGGCTAAGGCTGAGGAGATGGAGGTTGACGAGGAGTCTGAAGAGGAGATGCTCGACGAGACTGAAGTCACAAAGGAGATGGTGGCTAAGTGGAAGAAGGCAATGTCTGAGCAGCACTCGTTACGAGCGATGCGACAGGTTGTCCTCGCTTTCAGAGCCGCCGCACACGTCAACGAGAATGAGGGCAAGGACTACAAATACACGATTACGAATCCCGAGGTGTACCACCAACTTCTCGTCGTCACCCTCCAGCTCGTCCCCGAGGTCCTTCAGCACCACCTCCCCGTGAAGGAGAGCGCCGCAGGCAAAATCCGCGTCTCCACCGACTCGAAGAAATTCAAGACCCTCACGCCGCTACTCAAGTCTCACACGACCTCCGTCCAGCACCTGCTCACCACCCTCTCGGACGAGGCAACCCTCAAGCTGACCCTCTCAACCATCAACCCACTCCTCCCATACCTCCTCCCCTTCAAGAAGGTGCTCAAGGGCATCGTCAAGACAGTCGTAGACATCTGGTCCGACGCCTCCAGCAGCGAAGCAACCCGCATCACGGCCTTCCTCGTCGTGCGCCGCCTAGCCGTAATCGGCGACGCCGGCCTCCGCGAAGCAGTCCTCAAGACCGTGTACCAAGGCCTCGTCAAGGGCGCGCGCAACACGACAATCCACACGATCCAAGGCATAAACCTTATGAAGAACTCCGCCGCCGAGCTGTGGGGTCTCGACCCCACCATCGGATACACAACGGGCTTCACATTCATCCGCCAGCTCGCCATCCACCTCCGCAGCAGCATCACAAACAACGCAAAGGAGTCCTACAAAACAATCTACAACTGGCAGTACATCCACTCTCTAGATTTCTGGTCCTGCGTCCTCGCCGAGCACTGCTCCCCCCTCAACGAAGCAGCGAGGGGAAAGGAATCCCAACTCCGCGCCCTGATCTACCCCGCTGTCCAAGTCACGCTGGGAGCTATGCGTCTCATCCCCACCGCGACGTACTTCCCCCTGCGCTTCCACCTCGTGCGCTCGCTCCTGCGACTGTCCCGCGCGACGGGGACGTACATCCCCCTCGCGCCGCTGCTGCTCGAGGTCCTCTCCACGGCGGAGATGAAGAAACACGCTAAGCCATCTACGCAGCGTCCGCTTGACTTCTCGGTCTCGTATAAGGCGCCTAAAATCTACTTGCGCACAAGAGTCTACCAGGATGGCGTGGGGGAGCAGGTTGTGGAGTTGCTGGGGGAGTTCTTCGTGTTGTGGTGTACGAGTGTTGCGGCGCCTGAGCTGGGGTTGCCGGTGATTGTTATGTTGAAACGGTGGTTGAAGGAGGCGGGTGCGAAGACGGGGAACAGGAACGGGAAGGTTAATGCGGCGCTTGGGATCTTGGTGCAGAAGATTGAGGCGAATGGACGGTGGGTTGAGGAGAGGAGGGTGAAGGTTGAGTTTGCACCCGGGAATAGGGCCGGGGTGGAGGGGTTCTTGAAGGGGTTTGAGTGGGAGAAGACGCCGTTGGGGGCGTATGTTGTGGGGCAGAGGAAGCAGAGGGAGGAGAAGGCGAGGGTGTTGGAGGCGGGGAGGAGGGATGAGGATAAGAAGGGGGGGAAGAGGGGGAGGGGGGAGGATGTGCAGATGGATGATGTGGTGGAGTCTTCTGATGAGGGGGAGGATGATGAGTAGGGGGCTGGGGGGTAGAGATTATTGTGTTTATAACGGGTAAAGATGCAAACGGGCATCTAAAATCATCCATCGGCGTCTGGACGGGCTGCTGCAATCCAAAACAAAATTTACGTTGAGACTTGGCGTTCGTTGCCTTTGAAATGACTGTCTCATCCGCGCCTAGACTTCTCAACGGCCATCTCATTTCCAAAATAGAAGAAAGATAAGCTCGACATCACGCAGCCCTCACAACCTTACCTCCAAGCCCCCTCACCCTCACCTCCAGTCTTGGCATCCGCCCCCTTTGAAATGACTGTCTCATCCGGCCAGCCATCTACTCCCAACGCCCAGTCTTTCCAAAATATAAAGATAAGCTCGAGATCGATCACGCAGACACTCACAACCTTACCTCCAAGCCCCCTCACCCTCTTCTCCAGACTTGGCATTCCCCCCTTTAAAATGACTGTCTCACCCAACCAGCCAGCCAGCCATCCATCTAGACTCCCAACGGCGGCCGTCTCACTCATTTCCAAAATAGAAGAGAGAGATAAGCTCAAGCTCAAGCTCAGAGATCACGCAGACACTCACAACCTTACCTTGCCTACTCCCTCCCGTAACCCCCCCGGCCCCGTTCCTTGCCCTTCTTTCTCCAGGCACGCACACGCCCCCTTGAGGTCCACTCCCCGCATTTCCCCGTGTTAGCGTATAGATCTATCCCCAATCCCACGATCTCAAATTTCACATGCCACTTCACTCTGCTTCCCTAGGGCACTTACCGTAGGGCACTCAGTACTGCTCCCTCCACAGTCCAGTGCGGTCGTTTCACCCCACAAGCCAATTCCACAATGACGTGCTTCCCCTCCACCTCGTCCTCCCCCTCCACCTCGTCCTCATCCTCACACAAAACCGCATCTTCACAAGACAAGAAAAGCAACCCGCCTCTCCCCGTCCTCACTTCATGCTTGGCGACGAAAACTACAAAAACCATCTCCCCGTCGATCTCCCCATCCCAACGGCCACGACTGCTCCGCCCAGCCTCTCGCGCAACCGCGCAAGCTCCGCCAAGCCCGTCGCACACCCCCATGCCCCCCACCAACTCAGGCACATCGCACAGCCAAGGGAGCTAAGCACGCACGCACCCTACTGCATACCTTTTCCACTAACCTCCTCCCCCGTCCTCCTCCCCCCTCCTCCTCCTGCGTAGTGGTAGTAGTTAATCTTAGTGGTAAAAACTGTAAAAGTAAATAAATCGATTGTCTCGGGCACCGCACTACAGCGCCCCAGAGACGCCAAGAGGGGGGACGAAAGCTGGGTGCCTCAGCTGATGTGAGGGGGCTTGGCGGGGGGATAAGGTGTTTGGCTGGCTGGGGCCGGGCGCCGAGACGGGGGGTTGCGTGCTGGGGATGGGCGGGTAGGGGCGGGGCGGGGACCGAGGGGGGGGAGAGACTTTCTTCGGGGGGGCATGTGGAGAGCTGTTAGGGGAGTTTATACTACTGTTAGTGAGGGTTAGAGGAGGAAGTCGGGAAGCTGTGAAGCTGGAGTCTTCTCGTTCTGCTTCCGGGATATTCTCGAGTTATGCGGCGGTAAGGTTTGTGTGGGTGTGGACGATGGAGGGGATCGGGTATTGCTTGGCTTGTGAGTTTTGAGTTTTGAGGTGTGTGTGTGGGTGTGAGTTTCGAAGAGAAATGGAGGGGGGAGGAGGCGTAGGAGGGGCTTCTGAGAGGGCCGTGGGGGGGGGATATGAGAGGCTGTAGAGGATAATTTTGATCATCATGTGCCGAGGGACACAGACCGACCACAGGTAGGTACAACGTAAAAGTATGTGTTTACACCTGTGAAATGTTGTACCCGTGCGTGGTGTACCTTCGTACCTCTGTCCCTTTTTTTGCCCTGTCCTGATTCGCGCCGACTGACAAACAGTGACCGCCCGCCCGCCGCCCGCCGACCAAACAACAAACACCAACTAACAAAATTGTCAAAGTGAGAGAACGTCATGTAAAGTTTATGGGAGTATGGGTGTAAGTGTGTATATAGGTAGGTTCCCCCCCATCTTCCTTTAACTACCAAAGTCTTCCTTCTTCTTCATCGTCTTCATCTTCATCTTCATCTCTATCTACTCTCCACTCTCATCACCGTCATCACCGTCACCACCACCATCACACACAAACCTGCCGACCTCGCCGCTCACCAATCCATCGACCAATTCACAACACGTAAGCCGGCCCACACCAATCACACCCAACCTCACCTCCCATTTCGCAATCACAGCAGTCGCCCTCACACATACATCACCACCTATCCCATCGTCTCGCTCAGTTGTTGGTGGCTTGACCCCTCCTCCACCCCTCATCCCTCCACGTGGGCCCATCCACGTCTCACCTCGCCGACCTTAAACACCCAAGAGAAAAATAAAACAACAAACAACACACAGCAGGAAAGAGAGAGAGAGAGATAACACCGAGACATACCAAGCCTTTTGTCAATTGGCCGCGAAGTAGATCTCACCGACGCACGTATCGATCGCTGATTTATAACATACCGGCCACGGCACCCGCGCTTCCGCCGAGACAAGAAGGTCAGACACGCCGCGTGTAAGGTGCTGACGAGAGGGAGCTTCGATTGCTTTCCAGGCTAGAGGGGATTATTTATATTGCCTGTCCTCCCCCTCAACTATACGGTTTGTAAACAGACATCTCTGGACAGCTATCTCTACTCTACCTTCGAACTCCGAACTCCGATCTACGATACCATACCCAACCTACATACCTACTACCTACCTACCTCCAACCTACCTCCAACCTACCTCCAACCTCAACCTACCTCACAACCTCACCTCACAACCTCACCTCACACCTCACCTCACCTCACCTCACCTCACACCCACCACCCACCACCACCCACAATGTCAACCAAACACCACTACCCCCTCGCCCCCCGCACCCTCCGCATCCCCCCCCCCTTCACCTTCCTCTCCCTCGCCCCCACAACCAGCACCTCCGTCACCCCTCCCGCCCTTCCCGCGCCCCACACATTCCTCTCCCTCTCCCCCACCACAACGCCCGCTTCATCGCCTTTTATTCCGGCTTCAGCACGCGGAGTCTCGATAATCCCACTCCTGCCCGTGGAGGTCGCGGTGGGGATGCAGGCGGAGGTGGTGCATAGGAGGAGTAGCTCGGTTGTGAGTTTGGGGGTTGGGGGGAGGTTTTTGAGGTTGGGTCATGTGGGAGGGGGTGGGATTGGGGAGGAGGGGGATTGGAGTGCTGTTGAGTGAGCTTTCCATACTACCACTTGGGTATAAGAATGGCCTAGATGGCTGGTGAAGGGATGGATTGTGAGCGTGAGCGAGGCGTTTTTGGAATTGTTGCAGGAAGGAGGAAGTGTGTTTTGCCTGCCTTGATGGCTGCTGGGTTGGTTGGATGGCTGCTGGGATGGTTGATGGGATTGATATGGGCGTTGAGAAACAGTTACACAGTATGTTGTCGTCTGTTGAGGATCTCCTGTTGTCTTTTTTGGAGAGAGAGATTGATTGATGAGGAGGAGAAAATGGCCACGAAGTGATGATGATATGACATCTGCTTGCTTGCTTTATTGCGGTAGTTAGTGGGAATGTTAATTCGTGAGCGTGCTGATGATATCTTCTCTTCTTTCTATTGTGACTATGTGTGTGTGCTTGTTGAATTTAAATACTTGCGATGGGTGAGGAATATTATGTGTGCTGATATATATTTAATAAAGAGTAAAATATTAAAATGGTTCCAGATCAAAATAATATTTCCAACCTCATCTAATAAAAACTTCATTCTAATTTTTATATTAACAAACAAACCTAACAAAACACCCACTAAATCATCATCTCCAACCCCCCATCAGGTACTCCACCACATCTATCCATCTTCATCATTTCGTCCCCCTCCCTCCGGCGAAATACCACCCAAAATCCTCACCGTTCCACAGCCCCCTTACCTCCGCCCAGCCCGGCAGTCCCACGTCCCTCAACAACATCAAACCAGCATACCTACCATATCCACCCACCACCCTCATCCATCTCCGCCCAGCCCAGCCCTGCCGTCCCCCCCCCCCCCCCCCATCCCCAACCCTCACACCACACATACCAACCTCCCTCCCCCCCCCTCTCCATCCTCCCAGTCCACCCATCCCCCAACGTGGGCGCACAAGCCAAGGGATATATAACGACGCCGAGACGGGACGTGGACGTGGATGTGGTGGTGATATAGTGGTATGGTGGTATGAAACTGAAGTGCTGAAAACGAACTCTGCAGATGCGGTGGTTGCTGTTTTCGCTGGCGTGCATGTGTGCATGTCCCGGTGCCTTGGCAATTGGGGGTGTAACATGGGGAATACGGGAGGGTGATGGGGGATGTTATCAGCGCGGGTGTAACATGTCTAGATGGATGGTGGGGTTGTGTGACGCGGCGCGCTTAGGGGGCGCGCGTGTGCGTTTGTGTGTGAACAAAGTTGGGACGACAGGAGAAGCGGGGACTGGTGGAGGCGTTTGTGAGTCTGGTTCACTGGGTGTTTTGAGGGGGATATGTGGTGAATGGGGGTTGTTGGCCAGGACGACTGTGATGGTTTTCTGGGATGGTTTCCTGGGACGGGAGAGGATAGGTGGTAGGTACGGGGTTGATGTTCGAGGGGGAAGTGGTGAAGGAATCATTTGCTGGGACGACGTCGTGCTCAAGCCGAGGATGTGATGCACGACGGGGAAGTGGTGAAGTACGGGGAGCGGGGAGATGTGTGACGGGGTCGGAGGAGTTTAAAACAACATCCTTTTACCCCGGATGGATGTGGCCTGGATGAGAGTTGAGGGTTGATACCGCATGGAGGGAGATTGTGAAGTTATGGTATTATATATACTCTTCTGAATGGCAGCGGACAGTCCCGCCTGACAGCATCAGAGACACACGTCTGATCACATCTCTGCCTCCTTTTCACCCCTTAAACCCAACAAGAACGACAGACGCATTGCCATCGACACAAGTTCTGCATCGCCATGCCACCAAGAAGGCACTCCGCATCAACAAACCCCACCGGCAGCGCTTATCCCACACCCTTCCCCGCGTCGTTTGCTCCCCGCGCGTCAACGAAACGCTTCAGCTTCCCAGCCACACAAGCAAACGAAAACTGAACCAACAAACCTTCTCCAAAAAAGGGTAATCACATGACAAGCTTCTGCGCATCCTGTGAGCGGATGCAGAAAAAAACGGGACGAAAAGAGGGCCGAATAGCTCTTCTGAAAATAAAACAAATTTCAAATACCCCGTCTATAAAAAATAAAAGGCGACACCGCAGGATAATTATACAACAATACGTGCATCCTTCTGCATCTGCTTGCATCATACCCACCCACACAGCCTCGTCCAAAATAGCCCCTCCCTACCCTTCAGAGTGCCGGTCGAAAAAACGGTAAAAAAAACGGTAATGGGGGAAGTAAGGGGGTGAACCAAAGAAATGGATATCACGTGACACACCAACCCCAACGTAACACCAGTCCCGAAACAGAGATGGACCCGGCAGGGGGTGGTGATAGTGAACATTCCACGGGGAATGCCATGTGAGATCCATGGGCGGGGGCTTGGGCACGGGGTCTTTTGGTGGATTCTGTGGGGAGGATGGGGGAGGGGATGGCGGTGGTGGTGGAGGGGAGGGGAGGGGAGGGGGGAGGGGTTAGCGGGGATGGGGAGGGGGATGGGGATTTGGAAGTGATGAGATCCTACTATTGTGAGGTTGTGAGGCTGCGCCGCGCCATGATGGCAGGGGTGGTGATATGACAGTTTCAAGTGAGTGCGAATAAGGCTGCGTCGCTGCGGGAGATCTAACAGCGGATGATGTGTGTGGTGTGGGTGGGGTGAGATGTATGTATGTATGTATGGCGTACCTAACGCGGGTGACAACCAAGAAAATCGCCCGGTGTGAGGCCGGCGGGGGGCGGAATGCGGAGTTTGAGGCGGGGATTTGGCATTCACGGCCCTGTCGGTCGGTGGGAGAGAGGAAGGGGAAGGGCTGTTTGCGATCGTTGGTTGTGGTGGCTATGACCAGAGCGGCGAATTTGGAGGATGAGGATGGGAAGATCCTTTGTTCAGGTGTGAGGGTTGATATGGCTGGTTTTGGAAGGGGGGGTGATAGGACCGAGCTGTACAAAGAAGGATGGATGGGAGCGTGAGGGATGGTGTGGCGGAGGTGGGAGAAAGAGGCAAGCCACAAAAACGACGAAGTGAATTTGAAGTGAGTTTTCCAAGTTGAGAATGAGAGGAGAAGGACAGGACATCTAGAGGCAACAGCAGCAGCAGCTACTCACCTTATGAATATCCCGTCCGACGCGTAATTAATGCCCATGTTCACCCAGCACCGTAAGTGAGACAGACGTCCAAACAACGTAGGAAACCATGCATCTAAGCGCAGAAGCCGCTACTGCAGGCAGCCGCGCGCGAATCTCCCACCCCAGATGCAGGTCCCGCGCTGTCCCTGTCCCTGTCCATCACCGCCCAGGGCGGCGCGGGCAGATGGGCCTGAAGCCGTCATTGCGCCGGCAGGGATGGCAAATCAGACGGGGAGCGGGCGCGCGAGATGGGGCGTCCACAAAAGCGGGCGCAGGGTCCGAAAACGATCGTGAGGTGGAATGCGGCTGGGGGAGCGTTTTGGGCGTCTGATAGGTCGTTTGGGGGGGTGCAATCGAGACTCTCGCTACCGCGAGATTGCCGAGACAGAGACACGTTGTGACTGATAATAACCTTGCTAGTTGGGGACAGGTCCGTAGGCGAAACTGTCTTTGAGATTCATGTACTCTAGTTAATTACTTACATGAACAAGTGGGGAAGGATTGCCGGGGGGATGTTTCTGTTTCTGACGTTTCTGGCTGCCAACTGATATTAGCCCCGGATTTTGGTGGTCCCCTATAGCTATCCCGGGACCCCCGATTATCTTTGAACCTTAACCTTTGAATCTTAAAGAATACAACCCAAGATCCTGTTTCATCTTCTGGACGAAATGTCAGATAGAGCAGCCAGCACTATTCCCCCGACACCACCACCTTCAAACGCCGCTGACATCCAAGATGGGTTTGGCCACTTGATTCAGCACAACTCTTCCTTCCAACATCAGTCGAACTCATTTGAGGGAGGAGGAAGTCAGATGTCGCCCGGTGGATCATCAGTACAAGGCTTGGATGACACAGTATACAGCAATGGTCTCTACCAATACGGCAACGACCAAGAGATCTTCCAACATGGCCTGTCGCCAAACATTGCGGTTGGACCTAGATATGTAGGTTCAAGTTCCGTTATACTTCGGGCTTCGTCCTGACAGCGAACAGGAAAACTTGCAGTATGACATGAAGCAAGAGAACTCTCTCTATGCGCCGGTGGCAGATGATCAGCAACTCGTAAGCAACTTGGGTCTGACCCAGAACGTAGCTGACCATTTTAGTACGGATATGGGAGCCATGAAGCGTCTCCAGCGCCATCGGCGATGTCTCCTCCACTGAACGTGAGGCGCACGAGAAGTGGACAGGCTATTAATCGAGCGATCCAGCAGTTGAAGCCATCTCCAAAGCCGACTTCTCGCGCCACATCGCCAAAGTCAAAGGCCAAGAAGGTCAAGAAGGAGAAGAAAGTCAAGGCGGAGAACAAGATAGCCAGATTGGAACAGCCACTGAGCGTACTGACAAGGGAGTGGACCCACGTGCCAGTGGTTGATATTGACGCGTACGTGAACCGATCAGCAGAGATCAGGCGGCAGGAAGTCGAGGAGGGAAAGAACCCGGGAAAGGTCAAGAGACCAATGAACTCTTTCATGTTGTACCGGAAAGCATACCAGAACAGAACCAAGAACTGGTGCCTGCAAAACAATCACCAAGTCGTTTCCCAGGTCTGCGGCGACAGCTGGCCGCTGGAGCCAGATAGTGTCCGCGCCCAATTCAACGAATGGGCTAGAATCGAGCGACAGAACCACCAAAACGCCCATCCAGGATACAAATTCTCACCGGCGAAAGCCGGGACAGCCAAGGCGCCGAAGAGAAAGGCGTCGGTATCGGATGAAGAATCGGGGCTCGAGGACTACGATTGGAATGGAGATCGTAGCAACAGCACCAGGGTGAAGCGTCAGAAGCTGACTCCCAAACCAAGTCACGCTCCTCCTGCAAAATTCCAGACTCAGCCGTACTTTGGATTCGAAGTCGATTCGAGGGGCAGCAGCATCGAGCCAGGGATGGGTGGCAATTATCCAAGTTCAGCATACCACGCATCCAATCCAGGAAGGCACGTCCCAGAGCCATACAGGCCGGATATCCCCAACGGACAGTACTGGCAGCAACAGGTCGTGCCGAACATGCAAAACCCCAACATCCATGATGTGATATTGAGAAGGACAAGGGGTCCTGTCATGAATGTTGCGCCGCATCCAGGTTACCAGCAAGAGTATTACCACCCCAATGGAGCCATGAATGGTGGAATGCCTCAGCAGTCTTTCAATGGGTACCAAGACGAGCCGGAGAACAAGATCGACCCATCGCTCATGGGCCATGACCAGCCCTATGACATATACAGCGCCGACGATAACGAAGTATTCTTGGATAATAACGGGCTCATGTTCGACCCGCAATACTATCAGCAACCACTCGGAATCGCTGATGGAGGCCAGCAGAATTTGCAGCAGCAGCAGCTGACAATTACCGACGGAAATCAGCAACCTTTGCAGCAACCACTGGAAATAGTCACAGATGGAGTGAAGCAGGAGTATCCAGAGTACCCAGAGTATCCAGGATCGCAAACTGGCATTCCTGATACACCAATCTTAAACCAGCAGCTGGATGATCCGAACAGCCAAGACGTGTGGCATATCGTCGATAGCTTGGATAACGGAGACGAGTTCAACAACAAGTGGATGGGTGCCGAATCGGGGCAAGAAGACTGATGTGAATATTTTGATTGTTTAAGCGGGAGGTATCATCAAGGCGTCTTTGCTATTGGGAAGAACACACTGGAACTATCGCGGCGTCTTCATCATTTGGGAGGACACTATGGAACTACCATGGCGTCTTTATTCTTGGGAGGGGGGACTGAAACCATCAAGGCGTCTTTATCGTTGGGGGGGACACAATGGAACTATTGAGCGCCTTCATTATTGGGAAGAATGCACTGGAACTATCAAAGTGTCTTCATTATTGGGGAGGGCGCACTGGAACGAACTATCGAGGCGTCCTTATTGTTGGGAGGATTCACTGGAACCGCAGAGCGTCTTAGTTACGGGGGGAGATTCACTGGAGTCACCGCGGCGTCTTCTTTTTGGGGGGATGGTCTGATTTGATACTCCATAGACGGGCGACTGGGAAATGATCACCGCGGTTTGGGTGAGACGTAGATAGGGATTTGTAAATGGTTTTGTAAAGCCAATTGAAAGAAATATGAAATGACACTCTTAAAATTGGGCTTGTGAGACGATGCACTTGAACGAGAAACTAGAGATCATTTTCCAGTTATGAATCTCCAGCATTCATCATTTGGGCAATGGCTTTGGAGGGCCTCGGCCCACTGAGAATAGTGAAAGCTGTTCATGAATAAACTCCCCTTAATAAAATATGAGACGGTGGCTAACCACTTTAAGTTCCCATTCTTCATCGTGTATTGCGGGTTGCTTAATGATGCTCTCGGCAAGAATGTTGGCGGGAATGTCGTTGGAACAAAGTCTTGTGGAGAAAGCGCGATTGGCGCATCCAAGTGACGCGCTTGGACGTGACGTGTTGTACTACAGCCACCTTCAACCACAAGCTCGACAAACCTGCCCAATATCTGCTCAAATGTATGGCGACCTGGGCAACAAGCTCGTAAGTCTACATGAAGCATTGGCAGTACCTGAATTTCCCTAACAAATCACAAGGCCCAACACGCCAAGCGCACTCAAGGTCTCGCCAACCTGCCGCCTTACCAGACCGAGACAGTTCGCGCTGTTACCCGTGAAGCTCGCGAGTTACACAAAGACATTGAAACTATCACGCAGTCTCTCAATGGCTCCTTCACGCCATCGGAAGACCCAGCCACGGCCTGCACGCTGCTCGTCAACCACCTGTTCATGAGACGAAATAAGCGCTGTTTGCTTGCGTACCATAGGGTCAGGACTGATAAGCTGGAGGAGTTGATCTGGAGCGGCGAGGATATTCTTGATGCGCCAGTTCAACAACAGAAGGCCCAGGAGAGCTACAACAGTAGGATTCAAAGCGGAAATGCGGCCGGCGGGGAAGTGGGCAATGGGGAGAGCAACAAGCATAACCTGAGCCCCGAGGAAGAGGAGTATGTCAGAAAATACAGCGAGCTTTTGTCGTCATACACGGGGCAGTGGACGGATGTCGACTTGGCGGGCAGTTTAGAGCCGCCGAGGGACCTGTTCATAGACGTGAGGGTGCTGAAGGATGCAGGAGAGATACAGACGGAATACGGGTAAGAAATAGCTTCCATTGTGGCAGCCAAGCTCGCTCTGTTTATACAAGCGACTAACATGATATCCAGGTCGATAACTCTGACCAAGAACAGTCAGTTCTATGTTCGACAAGGCGATGTGGAGCGACTCATCGCCCAAGGATATCTCCAAAAGCTCAGCTAAACCAAATCTTGGATGCAATATCCTGATCACAGTCACGCTGTAGTCGAGCACACCGAAGGAGTCTTTGACGGGACGCTCCGCTCTATGAATGTCACTCGCTGAATATCTCGGGGCGATAGCCTGATCACAGTTACGGTTCAGTCGAGCAATCCGAATGAATCTTTTGTGAGACGCTCCTCTCCGAGTGTCACTCATTGAAGTCTTCAGGCTGCGGATCCAAACCCGCGTCCAGTTTACTAAGCCAAGTTGGACTTGGGGCGACGACAAGAGTCCTCTTCTCAGTGTGTCCGAGAATAGATGGTGGAGTTTACCAGAATTGGGGTGTGGGCACGGAGCTAAAATCTTCAATTGTTGATGTTATATCTGTCTGTCAAACACCGCGGCGGAGTGATACTGGATAGAAGACACATCCCTCGAACACGCTCGTGGACTTGGTAGCATCGTGGATTCATGGCATTTGGCGTTTGATTCTATATGTATAATATGCATGGTTCCACCAACACGTGGCCACGGCCCGCAATTTCTGCACGAGGCTGTTATCGATGCCACTCCCTTTGAAGGGTGATAATATTATGACTAAACAAATCGATATTTTTGTATCTCGATGAATATGTATAGTAGCCAATTCCAGATAAATTGTGCCCTGACAGTCGGGGTCCATGTCAGTCCAATCATTGGCATTGGCTACTATGACGTAGTGCAAGTTATTTGAGACATTCCATAGCCTTGCATCCTCGTGAGAACCACGAACATTCATTTGTCGGGTTAAAAACCAAATAATCCTCTGATATATACAGAATATAATCTATAGAGCAATAATTGTGATAGTAGTCTTGAGACCCTATAATATCGCCACTCACCCAAATCCCTTAGCGCCAGTAACCAAGGGTCGGGAGCTAGCTACGTAAGAAATCTTGTCACTTATCTCCAACACGGACCCCGCGTTGCTCTAGACCTCGAAGACCCGCTTATTGAGCGACACGGCTATCATCCGTGCCATGGGTATAGATAGACCTTGCTCTGCTGGATAGTGCTTGATTTCTTGCGACGGCATCTGCGAGCGCCATCGTAGGAATGTCGTTGCCAGCGTCCGAAAGACTCGCGCCATCGAGGAGACAGAGAGCATTGTCCGCAGCGACGACCGCACAGAACCTCCTCTGGCCAGTCCAATTAAGTAGTGGCCATGGAGATTCCAGTGCTCGGCCATCGCCGGGGTTGTCTGCTCGTTCTGGAGAGCCGTCAGATCCCATTGGCATGCCAGCAAGTCCCTCGAATGCCTACAGCCAAAGGGAACCGACAAGATCTTTTTTCCACAGTTCATTCCGTGGACAGCCAGGTTAGTATACTCCAGGCGCATCGATCGCATTGTACATTGCTGATGCCGCAATTCTACAGCACCCCATGATAGCCACCAACATGCCCGCGATGTTCGAGAAGACACAGCGGAGCTTGCTTCGTATGCGCTCTCAGAGCAATCTCGCTCGATGATGGGCAGTTCGCCTCGACGAAGCTCATCGCCGCATTCAAATGCTGGATCAAACTTAGAAGCGTGGGGAGATGGAGAAGATGACAGCGCCACACCACACGTATCCTATGGCCCTACGAAACCATCAGTTATTGAGGAATTGTCAGAGCCAGGAACTCCAATGCATGAGGGACAGCCGTATAGGTCCCCCGGCACTTCTGCACTAGCAGATATGCTACGGAGGGCCTCTACGGCTGCATCTCCACCAGATGACGAGATTGATTCTGGTGAAGGAGATACTGCAGAGGATACTGGTGATGAGGAGGCCCTGATATCTGGCCAAGGAAAGAATTCAACACCTGGTGGAGCGGACGCCACGGAGCACACCCCATTACTTCGCCAGGTGTCGCAAGGACAGAGCCAACGGCCAAATTATCTCAGCGGAGGACATGACTTGGAGGCACAGCCAGTTCGAAGGGCCAAGTCCTGGCCCAAATTGAACAAGATAGTCTCGAAGCAACTGAGGAGAGGGCGCCGTGCAGCACGACTAGTTTCAAGTCCAGAGAAGTGGGATAAGAAGGTCATATGGCAGAGGTCAGTTGTTGAGCCAGCTGGGTACATTCCCGCCGTTGTTCTGGGAGCGCTACTCAATGTTCTTGATGCCCTTTCATACGGCATGATTCTCTTCCCTCTCGGGGAGCCACTGTTTGAGAAGCTGGGCCCTGCAGGCATATCGATGTTTTACGTTTCCTGCATAGTATCACAGCTCGTATTCTCGTTCGGCGGTAGTATATTTAAGGGAGGCGTCGGCTCCGAGATGATTGAGGTTGTGCCGTTCTTTCATAAGATGGCCTTCACTATCCTGGCGACTGTTGGGGAGGACAACCCCAAAGCTGTCATCTCAACCACCATCACATCATATGCGATAAGCTCTATCCTTACTGGGCTAGTGTTCTTCCTGATGGGAGTCTGTCGCTTTGGATATATCGTTGGATTTATCCCCCGCCACATCCTGATCGGATGCATCGGTGGTGTCGGTTGGTTCTTGATTGCCACGGGGCTGGAAGTTACGGCTCGCCTCGAGGGCAATCTCGAGTACAACTGGAAAACATTACACAAATTAATACAGTTCGACACGGTGTTTCAGTGGGTAACACCACTGGTGTTAGGTTTGTTTCTATACCGCTCTTCAAAGATATTTACCGGCAAATACTATCTTCCAACGTTTATATTATTGATACCCGCCATTTTCTACTTTTTTGTATTTGCATTACCACAGTTGGATATACCTCAGTTGAGAGAAGATGGGTGGATTTTTGATGCACCGGATGCGGATGAACCGTGGTGGTATTTCTATACTTTATATGGTATGCTCTAGCCCCAAGGTCCTCTTTGGAATACGCTGACTCCTACAGATTTTAAGCTTGTTCACTGGGGCGCAGTCGCTGAAAACATTCCAGCAATGTTTGCATTAACCTTCTTCGGTGTTCTGCATGTCCCGATCAATATCCCGGCCCTTGCCTTCAATATTGGAGAAGATCATTTGGATCTTGATAGAGAGCTTGTGGCCCATGGCATCTCCAATGCGCTGTCTGGATTTGCGGGAAGCATCCAGAATTACCTGGTCTACACAAATAGTGTGCTTTTTATCAAGTCCGGAGGAAACAGTAGAGTTGCCGGCTTCATTCTTGCCGTAGCAACTTTCGGGGTTCTCATGGCAGGACCGGGGCTCATCGGGTACATTCCTGTCATGATGGTTGGTGTCCTCATTTTTGTTCTCGGATTCGAGCTAGTGTTCGAGGCTGTCTGGGACCCAAGGAAGAAACTCAAGCCCCTTGAGTACATAACAGTCATTGCCATTGTATTGGTCATGGGAACTTACGACTTCGTCGTCGGCATATTTGTCGGTATCGCGCTGGCATTCGTCAGCTTAGTCGTGCAGACTTCGCGTGTACCAGCCGTGCGAGCCTCTTATTCAGGAGAAATTGCAGGCTCGACAGTTCGGAGGAACCCCGTCCAGCATGACTACCTGCGCCAGGTCGGAAGACAGATTCATGTTACGAAGCTTGCCGGATATCTGTTCTTTGGAACCATTGTTGACGTCGAGGCGAGGATAAGAAGTCTAATCAAGGAGGAGGCGTTCAATCATCGCCCAATCCGCTATCTGATATTCGACCTGTGGCATGTTACAGGCATAGATTATTCCGCGGCTGAAGCGTTCAATCGCTTGAACAGAATCTTCAGCCAGAAGGGTGTTACTATTGTCATGAGCGGCGTCTCCTCAGAAAGCCCTATCGGCCTGAGCCTTCGAAATGTTGGCCTTGGTGAGGGAGGGAACGAGGTAACCCTGCTCCCAGACCTCAACTCCGCACTTGAAAGTTGCGAGAATGGGCTTTTGAAGGCTCTCTACCACAACAAGGATGAAAGGAATGCTCAGAATGCTCGTAGCGCAAGCGCCTTATCACGGGATGTCAATGCGCGGCGCCTTTCTACAACATCTTCCCATCAGCCCTTCCCCACTCTACTTGGCTCCCCGCGCGGCAACCACTTAGCCGTTGCAGCTACCAAGTCTCTGGAGACGGAGCATGAAAACTCCACACACAAATGGCAGAATTTCAAGGAGCCTCTCCGTCTGATCCTCCAGACCTTCCAGGGACTGACCGATAAAAACGAGGACTTCTGGTTTCGCGCCGTGCCGTACTTCACTCGCAAAGAGTATGCGGCGGGTACGACGCTTTTTCGTCGCGAGCAACCAGCAGACGGTTTCTACCTCCTGGAGGACGGTATACTAAGGGCAGACTACGACCTCCCTCAGGGACGGTACTTTGAAAGCATCGTCGCGGGAACCACTTGTGGCGAGCTGCCTTTCTTCTCCGAGACGGAGAGGACGGCGACGGTGATCGCGGAGCGAGATTGTGTCGTGTGGCTGATGGATCGGGGGCAGTGGGAGGAGCTGCAGGAGAAGGATAAGGATGTGGCACAGGAGTTGCTAAGGATTACCCTGAAACTGACTACGGAGAGGATGAGTGCTATTACAAGCTATGTGCTCACTACGGCTGGATAGCTGTATATATTGGAGCTGGCGCGATGGTTGTATATTTTGATATTTATGGTGTATATGAAGGGTGGCATTTTGTAATTGGATCTAGCATAGCATTTCGGGCATCGAGTGAGAGCTCCTACCGCGCTGCGGATGTATACCAAGCTATGATGAAGGCATTTATTTGATATTGGAGGACTTCAGGTGAATTGGCTGAACGGGAAGTAGTGACAGTTTAACGAGTCGGAATACTCCCTCCCAGGTCCAGACCAGAAGCTCTAGCACGTGGAAAGAGCATCGAACCCCTGAAGCTTCGCGCGGGGGACGGGTCACTCGTACCTACTATATTTTCAGGCTGAATAGAGCTTGGGGCCGTCTATCGAAGCCATGGAATGTTCCCTCGACTTTAGCCTCAAGACGCCTCGTTCGACAACAACTCGGGTACTCCGCACCTGCTTACTTGCCGTCCATCTACAGGTACTTTCCCATAGATGAACTGCAATTTCTCCTCTCTCAACGATGCCAAGCTGACTACTGGCGTTCTCGTCTCTTCGGCGCCGGTTCTCCGCAACAGCGGCAGAGCAGAAGTACACTGGTACAAGCGGATAATTACCCCAGACTTTCGGCAGTCTCCCTGTCCTCTCTTCTGTCAGTTTACCCATTATCCAGCGCCTTCCGGATCAACAGAAACCCCCTCCTCTTCCGGTTTCCTCGCTTTGGCCCTGTCTTTTGACCAGCCTCGAAGGGCAAGGTGGAAGCCAAGAATGCCGCTACAGCTGGCTATGAGATATTCACAGCTAAGATCGGCATTTTCCAACGACAATCCCCAAGGTTTACCCCAAGATTTGTTGGCAAGCACAGCTGGTAAACATGCCAACCCGTGCATTGATAAGGCTAGAATACGCTCGTAAATTACCCGGCATATAACCACTCCGTCGATATTGCATCGACGACGCTTTCTCCTCACTTGCTCCATTACGCTATATCACCAATTTCCACAAAGATGCAAGGTACCAGTATTGCGTGCACATCACCCCAGCCCGGCTGGATGGCAAGATCAATTTAAGTAGACCGGGATTTCCTCTTTTTCATTCCTTTTCCAGTCATCCAGTTGCTCATCAGTTTCTTCTTGCTTCTCGTGGACTTAAGATATCCCCACAGCTGTCAAGATGAAGTTTCAAGCTTCGACACTCGCGGCCTTCGTTGCCATTCCCGCAGTATCCGCAACACTTGGGTGGCCGTGGATAACCCCCCCGCATGGAGTTGGACATGGCGGCAAGGACAGTGACAACGATCTGCTTCATACTCTAGCCGTGAAGGCAGGGAAGAAGTATTTCGGCACTGCGACCGACAACGGCGAGTTGAACAACAAGGACTACACCAAGATCCTGAACAACAACAAGCAGTTCGGGCAGCTTACTCCTTCCAATGGACAAAAGGTAAGGCCCCCAAGTTAAATCCATATGCCAATTGGCAAACCAAATGTGCCCGAGCTGACATGATATCAGTGGATGTACATTGAGCCAGAGCAAAACGTCTTCAACTTCACCAACGGAGAAGTTGTAGGCAACCTGGCCAAGAAGAACAAGCAGATTCTCCGCTGCCACACCCTGGTCTGGCACAGTCAGCTCCCCGAATGGGTTGAGTTCGGCAACTGGACCAAGGAGACCCTCTCCGCCGTGGTGGTCAACCACATCACGAAGGTCCTCACGCAATGGAAGGGCAAGTGCTACGCCTGGGACGTCGTGAACGAGGCCTTCAACGACGACGGTACCTTTCGCGAGACCGTCTTCTACAACGTCATCGGCGAGGACTACTTCGCTCTCGCCTTCAAGACCGCCGCCAAGATTGACCCGTCGGCGAAGCTCTACATCAACGACTACAACCTCGAGGCGCGCAGCGACAAGACCAGGGCCGTGCAGAAGCTTGTCCGCAGCCTCAAGAAGCAGAAGGTCAGGATTGATGGTGTCGGCGCACAGGCGCATCTGATTGTTGGCTCCACGCCCTCGCGTGAGGCTCAAATCCAGAACCTCCAGGACTTCGTGGCTACTGGCGTCGAGATTGCGCAGACCGAGCTTGATATCCGTCTTGAGCTTCCGGTCAACGCCACCAACCTGGCACAGCAGAGCATTGACTACGAGAACACTGTCGCTGCTTGCATTGCTGTTAAGGGATGCGTCGGGACAACGATTTGGGATTTCTATGATCCATACAGTTGGGTCCCAAGTGTGTTTGCGGGTGAGGGAGCGGCGACCCTGTACTTTGAGGACTTCACCAAGCACCCAGCTTACTGGGGTGTTGTTAAGGCGCTGGCAAGTGGAGGAAAGCACCCCCACTGGCCTTGGTCATTCAACAACTGAAGGGTTGGAGAGGTTAATGAGAGGAATTCATATATAGGAAGATAATATAACCCTAACATGGTATCTATAATCATGCACACCGCTTTGAACTGGCCACCTGAACATAACATGTGGTATAAATACTTACGCTGTATAGTATATGATAAATATATATAGATACAAGGCATACTGTGAAACCTCAGTATAAGGATACTTTTGACGCAGGATATGGATTTTTATATCCCACTCCCTGTGTAAAGTTTCCGTAACCATTAACCCACAGCACCGGATATCCTGATCTACAGGACCTCGTCTCGAGATCTTACTGTATTTGCTACCCCCGAGCCATCATCTCCAAGCTGGAAGTCCAACCCCCCCCTTACATCTTACTCGGCATCCTCATACCTCCATCCAGTCTCAACACCGTGCCGTTTAGCATGACATTCTCAACCGCATGCTTAACCAGCGCCGAAAACTCCTCCGGCTGCCCTTCCCTCTTTGGGAACTCCATAACCCTCTCCAAGCTCCCTCTAACCTTATCACTCATCATAGCCGTCATGTTCGACCTGAACAAGCTGGGCGCAATTGTCACAGCACGCACTCCGTAGCGGGCAAGGTCACGCGTCAGCGGCAGTGTGAGAGACGCAATGGCGCCCTTGGAGGCAGCGTAGGCGACCTGGCCTGGCTGGCCTTCGAAGGCTGCGGACGACGCGACCATAATCAGGACGCCGCGCTCACCCTCGGGGCCGACGGGGGGAACGGTGGTGAGGTGTGGGAGGGTTTGGCGGATCAGGTCGATGGTGCCACGGACGTTGACGTTCATGACGAAGTCGAAGTCGTCGAGGGAGAAAGGGTTGCCGTTCCTGTCGATGATCTGAGGGTATGAGCGTTAGTGGCTGCTTCGTGCGGGTAGGGGGTTGTGGGCCTGGTTACCTTCGCGGGCGTAGAGACACCAGCAGCGGCAACGACGCCGCCGAGCTCATAGCCGGTCTCCTTTATCCATGCCAGCGAGCCCTTGACGGCTGCGGCAATGGACTCGGTCTCAAGGACGTTGACCTGGAAGAACTTTGTGGATTTGGGGTATTCGGCAACGAGGGTGGCAGCGAGATCCTCGTTCATGTCGAGGACAGCGACGTTGCCGCCGGCCTTGACGAGGTCGACGACACAGGCGCGGCCAAGACCTGATGCGCTTGGGAATGTTAGACAAGGCTGAGGTTTCTCATAAGAGATGTGAGAGTGGTAGACTTACCCGCCGCTAATGAGGAATGTTCTGCCTTGGATCTTCATATTTGCGATCTTCAAAAATGTATATTCAAGAAACTAAAAGGAAGATGAGAACTTCCATTGGAAAAAGTCTCATATAACCCCCCCAAACTCCCCCAGAAGCCGATGGGCGGGAACTACCTCGGTCCCCATTTCCCCAATCACTAATCCCCATTAAGCCTAGCCCGCCCGTGACGGCCTTCTATCAACGCCAACCGCCAGCCGATAAGGTATCTCGAAGGAGGACGTCGCGGCTCTCACCACCGTCACCACAACGTACACAGTACCGATTTAACATCCGTACGCCATCCCTCTCGTGCAGCCCAGCTCACAATTTGTCCCGCGATGGTGCGCCAACGCCGTTCCTCCGCCGCGAGCGAGGACTCCGGCCACACGGCAAGGGACCAGGTGCGTGCTCTCCCTTCCCACCCCCTGGCAACCCACTTACAGACCCCGCAGGAGCTCGGAAGCATGTACGATTACCTTGCGAAGATTGTTCTGCTCGGTCCCAGCGGCAGTGGGAAGTGCGTTTACCCCTCTCCCCCCTTATCGCACAATGTATCGCTAACCCACCGCCAGATCATGTCTCCTCCACCGCTTCATCAAAAACGAATGGCGCTCCCTCTCCTCCCAAACCATCGGCGTCGAGTTCGCCAGCAAAATCATCCGCATCGGCACTGGCTCGCGGATGAAGCGAATAAAGCTACAACTCTGGGACACCGCTGGCACAGAACGCTTCCGCTCAGTCTCGCGCTCGTACTACCGTGGCGCCGCGGGCGCGATCCTGGTGTATGACATCACGTCTGCGGCAACGTTTGAGGCGCTGCCGCCGTTCCTGGCTGATGCGCGGGCGCTGGCGTCGCCGCGGCTGACGACGCTGTTGGTGGGGAATAAAGAGGATTTGGCGGGCGGGGGAGGTGGAGAGTCGTTACTGGATTCGGCGGTTCCTGTGGCGCCGAGCTCGGCGAGTGCGAGGAGCGAGAGGAGTGGGTGGAGTGAGAGGAGTGAGAGGAGTGATGGGCTTCCGGGGGGTAGTGTGAGGGGGCTTGGGGCGAGGTTACAGGCTTCTGAGGCGCCAGAGGGGAGGGAGGTTGGGGGAGAGGAGGCGAGTCGGTGGGCGAGTAAATCGGAAATACCAGTGGCGGTTGAGGTTAGCGCGTTGAGTGGGGAGGGGGTGGATGAGGTGTTCCATCGGCTGGCGAGGATGATTTTGACGAAGATCGAGTTGGGGGAGATTGACCCAGATGATCCGCTCAGTGGGATACAGTATGGTGATATGGGAGGCGGAGGCGGATGGGAGGACGGGGCGAGTATCAAGAGTGGTGCTGGTGGAGAGAGGAGGAGAGGTGGACTGAGGGAATGGGAGGATGTGTTTACATTGAGTGGACGGGCGAGGCGGAGGGGAGGTTGTTGTTGATAACGAGGGTTGCACATATTGCTTAAAGTGCGGGCACATACAGAAAGGGGCAGAGAGAGGGTTATGGCGCTGAGCGCCAGATGTTCGTTTCAGCGGGCGTTAACGTTTCATTGGCTAGAATACGTAATGCATAATGGAGAGAGGGCACGTGGCGCCGTGGAGGAAGGGCATACAGACGGATCAATTCACATATCGATATAAGGTAGCCCAGGCACAGTTTGCGACGATTGCAACTCTTTGTTTGTCTGCTACGTATGATGCCTTTGACCGTGAGAAGGAAGTTTTAATTAACTTGCCCCCGTCTTTGCATCTGGGTGTTGCAGCATATGCCTTCGATAATTATCGGGTCTTGAAAAGCCCTGCTTTATTCCACCCAAGGAGAATTTGCAGGAAGGATACGGACAGTAGAACCGATGAGCGTCCGGCACAGAATCTTGATGCCTTTCTTTGATATGGCGCTCAAGGTCCTTCTTGTACCGGAAGCCCTTGCTGTCACACTGTGGTGCGGTGCACTTAAAAGGCAGAGTATGAGATTTCTGGTGGGTGCTGCATTGAGGTGCCTCATTAGTAAATATAAACGAAAGAATTACAACTGAGAATATTCACTTTAACTTGTGAAGCTTATCAAAACTATTGTGGCAAGAGTTGCATGTATATGGCGGGGTAGGTGGCCCTTGTGGTGCTTGATGGCTCTCAAGGGGCTGCTGCACAATTGCCCTTGGGGTGGAGTCAACCGATGACGATGATGGGAACCCCTCCTGTAAAGAGTTAGACTCCGAGGCGTCATTTTGAATTGACGATGTGGAGATGTGATTGTGAAAGATTTCTGTTTCTTGCGCAAACACGGGACTTTCAGGCGGAACGTGGAATCTTTTATCCAACCAGCGTGGGTCAATAGTACGATGTAGATGTTGTTCTTCGACGTTTGCTGGACTAGAACTGAAGACTGAGTTTTGTATCTGCCTGAAAGAGCGGGGTCCCCTCTGTAATGTGCAGAGGAAACCCTGCGAGAAAAATAAATAGATGGCCCAAAGCCTAAAAATGAAATGAGTGACTGCGGTAAGTTACAAAAGAGTGATGACTAGCACACCCGCTTTGATGTGCAGTGAAGAAGAAAGAGAATGATTTTGAGGTTCGGGGATTTCACTTATATGTGGTGTATCAGTGGTGTCTCCTCATGTTGATTGGTTCTTACCATTGGTAGGCCTCAAATTTAGCTTGCTATACCTTGCACCGTCATACCTTACTATTGGGTGCTTGAAGATGGTAGGCCTCAAACTTAGTTTGTTGTAGAGTGGCATATTGCTGTACAGCTCGTGTTGCTTGGCTAAAGGATAATAGGCCTCAATTTTAGTTTGTTGTAGAGTGCAATACTACGGCTCGGGTTACTTGTCTGAGAAAGTACGCCTCAAAAATGCATCATTCCCTTCCTGTTACTGGTTTTACTCATGCCCCGACTCATAATGTGACTGACGCCACTCAAGATTTGCTATGCAGCAGACTATTTGATTCAATATTTGCCATATAATCCTCGATCCAACTAGTTGTGGGATTCCAATTAGATATCGCCCTTCTCAGTATCAGAATAACTATATATCTTCGGCCTGTCCCCCTTTCCCATCGTGATACTTTTTAAAAGTCTGAAATACACCCCACACTCTTCTCAATTGTATTCCCTGCCTTGCGGTGATCCATCACAGTACATTATGGCGGCAGTATTTTGCAGTCCTTCAGGCCCTAAGCCTTACCGTCCGCAAATCCTCAGCCACGAACCAAAATTCGAGGCATTTCTGCGCTGGATGCCGGCAGCTCAGGAGGCATCCACAGAAGGGACCACTGAAGGCAAAGCAATCCTATCCGACGACAGCTCCACATATGCCGTCCAGGTGGTTCGGCAAGTCAACTATGGCCCACTTGAGTCCAAGCGATACTTCGTCTCTGGAGATGGTGGAAGAGGAACAAATTTCTACGAGATCACAGAGGGTGATCTGATAGAGGCTAATTTTGAGAAGCTGAACGCGTGAGTACTCGTGGTTCGTGTCATGGCCCAGCTTACTAACGGCTGTGATAACCAGGTACAAGAATTTCAAATGCGACAGCCACAACAAATTCTTCGAATTTAATATATACCAGAAGAATCCGGTAAACAAACACCATTGGCGTGCCAACATCGCCCGCCCAGCAGGAGACATTGACATCTAGTCCCGCTAGGTTTGGGTCCTCCGGTTGAAGTTACATTTCCTTATGCGGGGCCGAATATTATATTGGCTGTCCTTGCTAGTGTAGTTATTTTCTTCTACAAGAAAGCCTGGGCATATAGGAGAGAAGTATCGATAGGCTAGGGGAGATGGGGGGGTTATAACAGGAAAGAGTTTCGCTGAAAACTACCAGTCATTACATGTCAAGGAAATACACTGATTCCTCTCCAACAAATATAATTCAAAGACGCTCAATTTTATCATTTCACACCCATACATTATCCTAAACATAAAAGAACACCCCCTACGCCAAACACACAGACCAGCACACTACACTACACCCCCCAAATAACCCACTTAACCAAGCGTATCCGTCTTCTTCGCCGTCTCCTCAATCTTACGAATGGTATCCAGCACCGAGGTGCGCTCCGGAATCTCCACCGGTGCCGCTGGCTCAGCAGTTTCCTCCGTCTTGGCAGCTTCAGCATCCGCAGCTGCCTCAGTGGAGACTGGAGCGGACTCCTCAGCTACTGGCACAGACTCAGCAACTTCTGGTGCTTCCTCAGTCTTCTCCTCGACAGCAGCTGGTGCGGACTCCTCAACTGCAGGAGCCGCAGCTTCCTCAGTGGCCTCGTCAGCCTTTGCAGCATCAACGACTGGCTCGGAGGTCTCGGTGGCCTCATCAGCCTTTGCAGCTTCGACGACTGGCTCGGTCTCAGTGGCGACGGATTTGGTGGTCTCCTCAACGGGTGCAGCAGCCTCGACTGGTGCGGCAGTCTCGGTCTCCTCGGCCTCAGGTGCAGCAGCAGCCTCCTCTGACTTCTCAGCCACGGCCTCCTCCTCAGCAACAGCAGCGGCGGCAGGAGCCTCAACTTCCTCCTTCTTCTCCTCTCCCTTCGCCTCAGCCTGCACATCCTCCTCGTGGTTCGGCCCCCTAATCAGGACCTTAATCCCCTTCCCCTTCAGTACATCCTCAAATGCCTGCTCCGCATCCTTGAACGGCACTTCCCTGCTCACCAAGCTCTTCACATCCAGCGATCCACTCGCCACCAGCTGCACAGCCAATTTGTAGTCCCCACTACCGTAACGGAAGCTTCCCCTCATTGTGATCTCCTTGGTGCACATAGCCATGATAGGGAATGTAATATCCGGCTTCCCCATTCCACCCTGCACGTATACACCTCCACGGCGGACGACGTGGATGCTAGTCTGGATACTCGGCTCCGCACCACTGGCATCGATGACACAATCAGCGCCCTCGCCGAGGTCAGCGGCTTTAATGAGGTTCTCTGCGTTCACCTCAGCAGCAACGCGCTCAGGCATGAACGTATGCGTCGCCGCGTAGTTCTTTGCGAAATCGAGACGGCCTTGCTGAATATCCACGCTGACGACTTTGGTGGCGCCGAAAGCCTTCGCGACGGCGCAGCAGAGGAGGCCGACGGGGCCGGCGCCCATAACGACGACGGAGGCGCCGGGGGAGATCTGGGCTTGCTTGGTGATGTGGACTGCGACTGCGAGGGGCTCAACGAGGGCGCCTTCCTGGAGGGAAACCTGGTCGGGGAGCTTGTAGCAGAAGTCCTCTGGTGCGGCGTAGAAGCCGGTGAGGGTTCCGTCATATGGCGGGGTGGCGGCAAAGCGCATGTCAGGGCAGAGGTTGTAGTGGCCGCTCAAGCAGGGCTCGCAGTGGCGGCAGGGAGTTCCGGGCTCGATGGCGACGCGGTCGCCGAGTTTGAGGGTGGTGACGGCGGAGCCGACTTCGGCGACTGTGCCGGAGGATTCGTGGCCGAGGCACATGGGGGATTTGAGGACGAAGGGTCCGATGGAACCATGTTGCCAGTAGTGCACGTCGGAGCCGCAGATGCCGGTGAAGGCGATGGCGACGAGGACGGAGCGGGGGTCGGTGAGGGTGGGGATTGGGCGCTCTTCATAGGAGACGTTGAGGGTGGAGTTGAGGATGAAGGAGAGGTTCTAGGGGGTGTTAGAGAGTGCTGGAGGCGGGGGAGGGGGAATTGGGGCGTACGCTTTTTCCTTCGGTGAGAGAAGCCATTTTGACGATTATTGTCGTTTTTTCTGGCGTGTGTTTTGTGGTGGTCGTCGCGATTGAGTTGCGAGAAATTCAATGCAGTGCTATGCTATCACAATGGCAGTCGCGTCGTACCTTTCAAATGTCGTAGTCGTACCTTGCTAATGACGCAGTAGATGATAAGCGCGCACTAAACTTGCAATTGATAGATGATCGATGATCTCAGCACGCCAAACGCTCTTATATACGCAAGAAGCTATAGAATACAGGCGGCAGCAACAAGAAACGGTGAATGAAGAAAAGGAAGGAGGAGGAGGAGGAAGGATAAGAAGAAGCAATAACTCCCCTCCCCCGCCTCGTCCCCGATATTCCCCCGCCGTCCCCAACAAAAACAGGACCCCTAAGTCGATGAGACAGCATGAAAAAGTTGCTCACATCAGCTGCCCCTCCTCCTCCGTCGTTAGTTGTATTGTACCCATCCATCCATCGCATCACCCCCACCGCCGTCCACCGCCGTCCACCGCCATTCGCACGCGCCTCTCGAGCTTTCGAAGGTGCAGTACACTTCTCCATGCAGTAAAGAAGCTATGACATCCCACAGGAGCAGCACCACCACCCCCCACCAACGCACCCACCGCTAATGCGACGCTACCTCGCACCCTCCGCCGATCTAGCGCTATTGGAAGAATTACCCTTCCCACTAATTCGACTTTACCCGGCCGCCCTGGGAAAACGAGATGGAATTGTGTTTTGGCTTTTATCAGAGCTGCCGTTCCAACAACCAACCAACCCACCTCCACCAAGAGGCTGTATATGTACCCCACTGATTAATGCAGAAAAACTGACAGTGCCCCACGGGAGTTGGAGAAAGATGCGGGTCTGATCAGCTCTCTTTCACTTTAGCCGGTGAGGCGAGCTGCATGTTGCAGTCTAGCCAGCGCTACGGAGATAGTGGCGCCGGGTCAATTGATGGCGACGAGTAATGGTATCACGTGTGTGTTGGTGGACAAATTCTAGAACGGAAGGAGCGAGTGACGGGAGATCATAGGCAGGTGCGTGGGATGGAGAGCGGTGAGGAAGAAGGAATTGAGATCTCGTGATGGTGGCAATGACAGTGCAGTGCAGTGCAGTGCAGTTGCAGCAGTTGGAGCAGTTGTAGTGGTAATGTCAAATGGCATTTGATAATTCGAATGTATGTATGAAACGCCCGCATTCTATCCTTTCCTGTCCTTCCATTCTCACCCCCCCGGAGTGATTCCTCCCAAAGCAAACAATCATTTTACTTGTACGAACCCCGTCCCAATCAGGCCCCCACCCCCCTCCACAGCAAGAGCCGCTCAAATCATCCCCAAATATCTCGTCCCAATAACCGTATTCTTCCTGGCCCCCACAACCCCAATCCTCACCACCTCACCCGGTACAATATCCACCAAATTATCCGCAAACTTCACCTCATCATCCTCACACTCCAGTGCGAGCCCCTTAATCGGCACCTCGGCGCTAATCTCCACCGTGCGCGCGTCCGCCGTCAGGGTCGCCGTGAGACACTGCGGCTTCGTCAGGTGCGCGTACTTGAGCGGCTCCGGCCAGTTGACGTAGCGCGCGACCTGTACGCCGTCTTCGATGAGGTACGCCGCGACGACGATGCGGGACTCCTCGCCGGCGTCGCGCTTCTTGACCGGCACATCGAGGGCGATGATCTCGGTACTCTGGTTTTGTGGCAGGGAGAACGCCGATTTGACCGTCTTGTGGTAAGTTTCCTTGCCAGTCTCGACGTCGAACGCGCAAACAACGACATCAACCACCATGTCGCGCAGCGTCAGGTTGGAGCCCCAGATCTCGATGGTGTGCTTAGTGTCGATGTAGACGCGCGTGTGCTTGTCGCGCGGCGTCGTCGTGAGCGTGCGCGTGATTCCGCAGGACAGCGGCGCCATCTCGCGCTTGACGGTGTAGTAGGCATGCTTGGGGCGGAGGTAGTAGTCGACGATGGCCCAGGAGGTGACTGGCCAGCAGTCGTTGATCTGCCATACCAGTGCGCCAGCACAGTACTCGCGGCCGGGACCCTTCCATTGGCGCTTCCAGAGGCGGTAGGCGCTCGCGAGACACTCACCCTGCATCAGTTGCGTCGAGTAGATGTACTGCTCGATCGGGTTGGGGGAGTATTGCATGTTCTCCACGAGGTACAGCGCGATGCGGCGCTCATGTCCGTCGGCCTTGTTGTGGAAGTCGACGGTTGAGGACTGTGGGTAGCGGTCTGGGTCGTCCTTGCCGAGTGGCAGGAAAGACTCGATCGTCTTGATGTTCGGGAAGGCCTCCATCCCAAACTCGGACACGAAGCGTCCGCCCAGCTTGTCGAAGTTTTGATACTTCTCCTGGGTGCCGTGCCACACGTTCCACTGATGGATATCTCCAACGGTGTTATCGTGTGTATCGCGGCCCTTACCCCAGGGGCTACCAGGGTGGTAAGGCACATCGGGGATGAGCTCTCTGCAGGTGTCCGATAGGATCTTCTCATAAATATATCTCGCCGGGAAGTCGGTCTTGAGCCAGCTCTCCTCGTCTTTGTTCTCAAAATCGTAGGTCAGGTTCTCGCTCTCCTGATACTGGTAATCCTCATTGTTTCCGGCCCAGATAACAATCGATGGGTGGTGACGCAGGATCTTCACGTTATCATCTGCCTCCCTCTTCACAAGGTCCAGGAACTCGGGGAATGCGGGGTAGTTGCCGCACCCGAACAGGAAATCCTGCCACACTAGAATGCCCAGCTCGTCACAAGCATCGTAGAAAGGCTGCTCCTCGAAGATACCACCACCCCACACGCGAATCATCACCTGGTTGCCATCCGCCACCAACTTCACCCAGTCGTAGTACTTCTCAGGGCTAATGCGGGGGACAAAGTTGTCTGCTGGAATCCAATCGCTACCGCCGCAGAAGATAGGGACGTTGTTGACCTGGAAGAAGAATGACTCTCCTGGCTCGTCCTTCAGCGGCCTCTGAATGAGCTCAGCTCTCCTTAACCCGAATCTTTTGCTCTCAACGTGAATATCGTACGCCTCAGAGCGTGTAGCCACAAGTGTAGCGGTAATTGTGTATAGAGGCTGCTTGCCGTACTTAATAGGATACCACAGCGCCGGGTCTGTGATATCGAACGTGGCTGTTGCACGTCCATCAACCACCTTTGCCTGTTCGCTGGCCACAGCCTCTCCATCCAGCGTAATGTCAAACTTGACCAGCGAAGCTGAGCCCTCGACGTCGGCATTTGCGATGACCTTTGCCGCCTTGAGCGACTCCTCCACATCAGTCCTGAAATAGAGATCCGCTATCCTCGACTCGTAGATCTCGAGGTTAATCGGGCGCCACGGTCCACACGTCAACATAGTTGGTCCCCAATCCCATCCCTGTAATAATTAGTATTTCGTTGCATTTAACCCTCAGCTTAAGTGCTCGAGAAGTTACTCACATAATGATACTGCGCCTTGCGCACCGCAAGTCTCGAGACATCACCGTTCCAGCACCCCCACTTGTGCTCTGGGTATTTGTCAACGATCTGCTTTCCTTTTAAGAAGGCGCTGTCAAATGTGATCTCCAGCTCGTTCGGGCCGTCCTTGTTCAGGTAGGCCGTGACATCCACACGTTCCCGGATGAACATGCTCTCCGTCTTGAGAATCTCAGTACCATTGAGCACCACTGTGGCGTACGTATCCAGGCCATCAAAAGCCAGCACCGCCTTGGCGGTAGAACCCTCCTCTGTGCTTACAGCGGGAGTCTCAAAAGTCGTCTTGTACGCCCACACTGCCTCGCCGATCCATTGCACATCGAGCTCGTTCTTTCCCATAAACGGGTCCGCGATGATGTTGTTGGCGATGAGATCAAGGTGCACATTGGTTGGGAACTGGGCGACGGGAAGCCATTTTGATTTTTTTGAGTCGACCTGCTTGAACTCCCAGTCCTCGTTGATCGGGATAGTGGTATGCGACGCCATGATGGATGCACGTGGTAGCTGGCGCGGCGGGGTGTTAGAGAAGGTGGCGGTCTCAGTTCGCGTAGCCAGGGGAGCTTAGGGCAGGCAGAAGGGTATATGTATGCAGGCAGGCAGGGAGGATAATGGAGCGTGGGATGAATTGCTAGACGGCAGAATGGGAATTGGGGTTGAAGTCATGCGGCGTCTTATAGCCTTGAGTGGGTGGCAGGGTCATGGATCTAGGTACGATGGATATAGAGTTTGCATAGCCGTAGGCTGATACAGTATGCGTGCTCTCGGAGGAGGTCCGCGAGGTGTGGAGCGGAAGGAGATAGATGAACGCTTCACCACCAGTCCCTTTAGAAGGCAATAACAAATGGCGGGGTGTGGAGTCCCGAGGATGGCCCGTTTGGGAGGATGTGCACACCGTGTTTGGACGGCTTGGATTGAGGAAGCCGCGGGGTCTTGGGGGTGAAACAGCCCGCCTTTGCTTTGTTTGCTTCCTCTCGTTCGTTCCCTTGCTTCCGATTCCGATGTAAGCAATATCCTAGTAATGCGCCTAGGACCGAGTCAGGAAGTCGGAGGGAACAAAAGTAATGGTGTTGTGGAAGAAGTGGGACGGCGTAATGGAGCATGGTGGCTTCTTCTTCTTTTGGTGGTGGGAGGGGTAGTTAGAGTGGAGATTGTTAGCCAGTCTTGGAGCAGGTATGGGGTACACAGCTATAGTGACACGGCAATATAGATGTCGAATGGTACTGCACTACAGTACGGTTATAGTGGTACAGCAGTACAGCTGTCCATTGCCAATAGACACGGAAGGAAGAGATACTGAGCAATGGCACGGAGAGTACAGATAAATAAACAAGCAATGTCTTGCTGTACTGCTTCGTCCAAGGAAAATCTCTCGCCGTGAGCGCCCCGCCCTATCTATACTTGAACAGGATATTTCACTCCTCGGCGTCTAGAGAGGGCAGTAAGGACCAGTAATAAAGCACATAGTTACTTTGGCGGAGCTCTGGTGGTTCCTGCCGTGCAAGACAGTGTACCTCATCTCGCCCGGTGAGGTGCCGCTGTGGAGGAAAGAACGGAGGCAGATCATCGAGCCGCCGTCGTTCGGGGGACCACAATCCTTTCGGCACGGATCCGCAGTCTCCGAGGCGCCTGTTGCGGCATGGCGCGTAAATAACTGCACGGACCTGCTAGCGCACCCGTGTGTTTACCCCAGTCCATGCAGCTAATGGCGCTAGTGCCATGGTTGGTGCGCCACGACGACCAAAGAGTTCCAATCGGGGAGATCGGACGAACTGCTGGTGGGGGATGGCGAGGCTGGGACATAACATCGGGATATACAGTATCCAACTCTGCGGAATGCCGGTTATCGACAAAGAGCAACAGCAGAAGGCTGAAAGGGAGAACAGATCAGAAGTGTGGTGATCCTTCCGCAGCATGGATATCGTATCGCCCAAAAGTCTAAAGACGGGCTGTACATAACAACAATTACAATAACTACACCTCAAGCAAAGGCGTTCAATCACTCAGGGCTACAATCAGCGAGCCATCTACTGACAAATAGAACTAAATAGATAAGTTATATGAGTTTAAATTGCTAGTACTGCTTTTAAGCTATATCTAGCCCCTCTTCAGACTATTGGGCGACATGGGTAATCCCGTTATCAAATATATGTCAAGCTATTGATCAACAGTGCTCAACCACCGCTCTCTCAATCACCACCAACGTCCACGCCGTTTTATCCCCCAGCGCTCACTCATTCAGCCACCATCCGACAACCCGCCCTCAATCTTGTGCGGCCAAGCATGTAACGTTGGATCCTACTATACTTTGCGCCTCGACCGCCCTCTCCCCCTCCCGTGGCGCAACCCCCAGCTCCCTATCCGAGCCGCCCGCCGCCGATCGACGTTGTATCACGTGTGCCCATTGGTCCTACGGCCGTTTGGGGCCGGCACGGATGGGGCCCTGCCGCGTAACTTCCAGTATATGATAAGATGGCGTGAGACGTCGGTGCGCTCTCCCACTTTCCTTTCTGTCAATGTCTTCCGCGGATTTTTATTACGTCTATATTACCTTACTATGCCCCAGTCATAGGGGGAGGGGAGGGGAGATAGGTGGCTCCGAGATTCTGGAGGTTTGTCGGCTTTCTATCGGGGAGGGGACTCTCCGTGGCCTGCTCCGTATCCAAGTTCGCGTTCTGCACCGAGAATCGAGAGAAGCTTGCGAGAGGTGACGGAGGGATAATTAGGGATGTCGCATCTCCATATTAACCCGACTCCGCTGAGGATATGGAACGGATAAACTGTAGAGTGTTCGTGGTCCGACTACTCTATTGCTGCAGACATTGGAATTCCGTGGTTCGCTGGGTCAGAGTGCTGGCAGCTATAGTTCTCTGTTGACTGACGTCTCAAGGAACCAGGGTAGAACTGTAGCTCTCGCGCTGTATCCAAAACGCCGAGATGGGCATTCATGCACAGAGCTACAATATAACAATTACAGATCATAGTAAAGCACATATGGAGTATCTTTAAATTCTGTAGCAATCAAGCTACCATCTACGTATATCACTACCATAGTCTCATTACCCTGTCTTTACGTCAATGTAGTAAACTGTGTTGTAGGGCAAGCAAGGTCACATGGGAGTAAGCTTGTTATAGACCGTAAATGAGTGTGGATTTGATATAATGTTAACTGTCTCCTTCATGAGGGCGTAGATGACACGTTCCTCCTAACACGTGTCCCATCCATTGGACCTGCAATAAGCAGCAACCTAAAGAGCCATTTAGGTTAGCGTTTAGCAATTAATGCCATTAGGAGGGAACACTAAGGCACTAAGAGGCACCCTGGGGAAGAATGTATATATTGCCTTAAAAGCTTTCACGCATACTGAGGTAGCATACGTGAGATTTAAGTGAGAAGAGAAATAGGATAATATACCTTAACACCAGGAGCCGGAGGAGTCAAAATTTGGGTTGCTTGGACAGAAGTTTGCCTATAGACCGTTAGATAGCTGCTCACTGCCAATAGTTTAGAGAGAGAAATGCAGGTAACGCACTGGGCTTTTGGTTCCATTATTGCGGTGGAATGTTGGCAGTGATTGTTTGAATCGAAGTAGTTTTATATTGTTGATAACTCTTGTTTGTGATGGTCAATATGGGACGGCTAGAGCTTCATTCTTATACTCCTTTTCCCTCACTTCAGACCCCAAACGCACGTTTCACTTCAGCTTGGAGTCTACCATATTTAATTGTCGGTTCTGTGAGTTTGTACACGCAGCTGACCTCTATAATTGAACCCAGACACATGTCTAACTCCAGCTTCAATCTAGCTGCAGTTCATTCCCGTACCTGTGATTCCGTACATCCCGATAAGCTCTATTGAAAGCCGAGTCACCAATAACAGTCCTTCGTAGCCGTCATCGTACAGTATCAGAGACAGTGCTTGCGCTGCTGCTAGATAATTATGACTACAAATAACACAGTTGTCAGATGATAAAAGCCACAGATCCTGGTATAATACAATAGGCAGAGTACGAACATCGGCGATCTAGTACACAAGTGGACCTTAGGATGGCTACGTGGCTGAGTGAGAAGGATAGGGGGGATAGGGCAACAGTGGCACAGGTGGTGTACACCGAGGCACATTGTTCCCTCCTTTCCTATAGATCGTGATTAAATTGTGGACAATGAGCAACATACAGGTGTTATGAGCCAAGCTGTAACAATAGCTATTTATAATCTCAACGAGCGTAAAATAGAGCAACTATCATCTTGAGACTACATGTCGGTCATGCCAGTGAACCACAGCTGTCATAACTTTGGGCCAAAGATTTCGTAAGAACCAAGCGTTACAAAAAGATCCATTGATCATTGCTATCCAACCACATATTCATAAACAGTTATCCTATGAGAGAGTGGTAAAACAAGTAGTGGCTTCTTCCACCATATCGACTTGAGGTTCCAAACCAGGTGACACGAAAGCTGTGATAGGAGATCAAGTAGATATCCTATGATCGTCGCTAGGATCAAAGGCAGCGATCGACAACGTGTACCCTCTTAACAGAAGGGGCCGTCGTACACGCACCAGGTGACGGCCTAAGAAATGTTAGAACTGGCGAAGCTCAAGCTCTCACGTAGGACTTCAAGTGAGATCCGAGGGACCAACAAAAAAGCTCTCGCAGAATTGTAGAGAAGATAAAGAGAGGGAGACTGACTTTAACGCCCGTTGCTGGAGCGGGAGGCGCCGTGGTGGAGACATGTCTGAGACACAGGGACCGGTCAGATAAACCCACTCCGCGAAATAGTCAGGGAAAGGATGAGTATTCGTACGGGGTGCTAGTGTTTGGCTCCATTTTTACTACCGAAAAAGCGTGATAGTAACTTTCTAGGCTTGATATTTTTTCGGGTTGCTGATTACTCTTTGCTAATGTTGATGTTCGGCAAAATGTGGGTTGGGTAGACCTGGGCTTCATTCTTATAACCTACCCGGCGCCCCACGCGCTGACGATACGCATGCCTGCCACACCTCAGCTTCGTTCGGAGAGCGCCACATCGCCTGTTCTGGCACCACACATACTCGTACAGCCCAGATGTTTCCGAAGGGGCTGTACTGAGCTGCCAATCAAAGTTTCTAGATCTTCCGTATAAATTGTATTATTGGTGAACGTCGCGATCATTGCTTCGTTCGGGCCCGTGAGCACTTTTGGGCTGCATCATGGCCTGTCCTAATTATAGATAGGGTGTTTCGTATCGTTCAAGTGTAACAGCTATAGAACAGGTGGTAGTGAGCTGGCCGCAATCTAAAATATGGCTGCTGACCAGTGATGCGGATTTGCTTTGACTAAGGAGCAGGTAGGTGAGGCTTGCCGCTGTTTAACAGGGTAAAAAAAGACGACCTAGAATAGAAAATCTTTAATATAGTGCTTTGGGATGCTTCACATTTGCTGAAGCAGCATAGACTTGTGAGAAATAAAGTGACTGCAGCAGAACGTACGTATAAGAATACCATCGAGGAATATAAACTAATCGAAATAATAGGATTCTCATTATTTTGAAGATGATATATTAACTCTTGTAAAAGATTTCTGACCAACAAACAAATCTAAACAATGCTATTCTTACAAGTCAGATATTTAACATTGATAATTCATAGGCAATGCCTTCAATAATTATTATAACCACACAACTTCCGCGTTTACGATTTCAGGGTCTTGACGTCTTGTGGGGTGAGGATGACCTCTGTGTCCACACTTTTGAACATAAAACTGCCCGCAAGGGCATTGTTTCCTCTACGACTACCATGATAAATCGAGAAAATGGGCATCTTTTGCCCCAATGATAAACCTGGCAACACATATGCGCTGTTCCTTGATTTAGATTTGGAGCAGGGGCAACGATATGATAGCAACATCGGAAAGTTTCAAGCACGAAAACCTCCAACTCTAGCAGCCAACGAGTGGAGATCATTTCCAGCCCATCGGGCCAAACGATCTGCGTGGAATAGACGTCCCGCGAAGTTTAGCATCGAATGTCCTGAATGGTCTGTTGCTCATACAAAGATTCTTGCTCGTTGGTTTGTCTTGGCGATAATGATATTTGCTCTGTATGGTTTCTGGCTCTACACACATGGCGAATGGACATGGCAGAAGTAGCCAATGAATTTTTCAAGTCATACTTGGTAGAGGCAGTAAGAGCACTCTCATCGATTATCATACAGCAGCTGGGCAACGACATATAAACTAAGCTGCCACCGCACTCATCACCCCGCCAATGGAGTCAGTTCCCCTCCTTCGCCTTTCCCCCACTTCTCTATATTCCGCACAGCCTCTTCCGCCCACGGTCTCAGAGTCCCCTCCTCGACATACCCCATATGCGGTGTGAGCACGACCCTGCTCCTCCCTTCTTTCCCCCACTTCTCACTGCGCCATTCGCTATCTTTCGGTAGTGGCTCAAGCTCGAACACATCCAACGCGGCCCCTCCGATCTTGCCCTTCTTCAAAACCTCCAGCAGCGCGTCCTGGTCAACGAGCGGACCGCGCGAGGTATTCACCAGCAGTGCAGATGGCTTCAACAGCGCCAGCTCCGCACGTCCAACTACCCCGCGCGAACGCTCTGAGAGGACATAATGCACGCTGACCACGTCGGCGCGGCGGAACAGCTCCTCCTTCGACACAACCTCGAACGTCTTCCCCCACGCACTCTCAACAGGCAGGCCTGCAGCAGCCGCTTTCTCATCCGCTACCTCCTGAGTCAGGCTAGAGCTCCAGGTTATGACGCGCATTCCGAATGCGCTGGACAGGATGGAGGCTACGGCAATACCGAGGCGGCCTAGACCTACGATACCGACTGTTCGCCCTGTTAGAGGCAAGGCGAAAGTGGTTTGCCATGCGCCTGTCTTGACAGCCAAGTCATCAGCGGGAATGTTGCGCGCGAGAGCGAGGATGAGGGCAATGGTGTGCTGCGTGGTACTATCCGGCCCCGGGGGTGCATCAGCCGGCTTTCCGCGAAATGACGTGCCGACCACGGCGATACCGAGGCGGCGGGCGGCATCGAGGTCGATGGCGAGATTGCGGGTGCCGTTGGTCTGGAGGAGCTTGAGGTTTGGAAGCTGCTCGAGGAGGGCGGCGGGGAAGGGGGTGCGTTCGCGGATTGTGGATATGATTTCGAAGGGGGCGAGGCGGGCGACGAGCTCGGCTTTGCTGGTGGTGGAGGTGGAGGGGTGGGCGTAGGAGGGGAGGGTGGAGGGGAAGTAGGTTATTTCGAAGGCGGAGGAGGGGAGTTTGGATAGGTAGTCGGAGGAGATGTTGTGGTAATCGTCTAGGACGGCGACTTTGATGGGTGCCATTGTGGTTGAGCTGGAGAGCTGTTGACGGAGAGAGTTGTGCGTGGGTGAAGAGATTTAGAGTTGCGAATTATAGATTTGGGCCGTCGTAATGGAACAGTAGTTGAAATTGGTCGATATATATATATCTAGATCTGAGTCCTCGATGTAATCAATCACGCCTTAGTAACCATTATTGCAAGAACCAGATTGTTCATCGGCATGTATGGCGGGGTAGTCAAAAACCACACGATATCGGATAACAATCGCGGCAAGGCTGTAGGGGCCAACCCCACGTTTCCAATGCCGGAATCGCCATATTCAAACTCAAAAGTTGTAAGAACGCGATTGATCACCGATCCTTCTCGTACATCATATAATGAGGTTGTATCACCACCTCGAGACTACACCGTGCGTGGGGGTACTGGTGTATCCCACGCACAAGAAAAGAGGGTTACAACAGCACCTATCCATAAGACCATCGTGATGCTTATCTGCACATATGATTGGAGCCCGTTTTATTTTAGGACAGCAAAAATGAGAGTGGACCAAAATTTCTAGAATTTCCCGGCGTTCGGGCGGCTTTCGGGGACGATTGCCCCGCAGCAACGCCCCCGGTGGGGTGTTCTGGATGATTGTAGTGCGTGGGCGGGCGGGGTTTATGGGGTCAAGACAATGGGGTACTGGGCTCTACAAACTTTCCTCTCATATTTAGACGGAGCGTCTCTCGAATTGTCGCGGGCTTCCATTTTTTTACATCTAACCTCACACATCACCCGAGAATATTATTAAAGGCCAGAAAATAATAATGTCTTCGACAGGAAATGCACCACAGGGGACGGAGATCAAGCAAACGCTGCCAAATATAGGAGTTTACACCAACCCAGAGCACAAGCTGTGGGTTGGAGAGGCCACACCCTCGCTGGAATCCGTGCAGTCTGGGAGCGACCTGAAGGAGGGGGAGGTGACTATTGGGATTAAGAGCACAGGTATCTGCGGGTAAGTCAAGAAATCATCCGGGGCGCAACTCCAGAAACTGACTTTCTCCAGCTCCGATGTGCACTTCTGGCACGCCGGGTGCATTGGCCCCATGATCGTTAAGGACACGCATATTTTAGGACACGAATCCGCCGGTGTTATCCTAGCAGTTCATCCATCAGTGGACAACCTAAAGGTCGGAGACCGCGTAGCGGTCGAGCCCAATGTTATCTGTGGAGAGTGCGAGCCCTGCCTGACTGGAAGATATAACGGTTGCGAGAAAGTCGAGTTCCTATCCACGCCACCAGTAGCTGGCCTACTCCGACGATACGTCAACCACCCAGCAAAATGGTGCCACAAGATTGGAGATATGTCATATGAAGACGGCGCACTTCTGGAGCCGCTGAGCGTAGCTCTGGCTTGTATGGCGCGTGCTGGTGTTTCGCTCGGCGACCCAGTTCTGATCTGTGGTGCTGGGCCAATCGGTTTGATCACACTGCTGTGCGCCAGAGCTGCTGGAGCAGAACCAATTGTTATTACGGATATCGATGAGAGCCGACTGAAGTTCGCAAAGGAGCTCGTTCCATCGGTGACCACCTTCAAGGTCGAGCGAGTGTCGGCTGAGGATTCGGCCAAGGCCATTGTAACTGCGTTCGGTGGTATTGAGCCCGCATACGCCCTGGAGTGCACAGGTGTCGAGAGCAGCATATCCGCAGCCATCTGGGCCGTTAAGTTCGGAGGAAAGGTCTTCGTGATTGGTGTTGGGAAGAACGAGATGAACATCCCGTTCATGAGATTAAGTACCCGGGAAGTCGACCTACAGTTCCAATACCGATACTGCAACACATGGCCACGGGCCATCCGGTTGGTTCAAGCTGGCTTGATCGACATGAAGAAGCTCGTCACTCACCGTTATGCCCTCGAGGATGCAGTTAACGCGTTCGAGACTGCTGCAGACCCGAAGACAGGCGCTATTAAGGTTGTGATTCAGAGCGAGTGAGTTGGACGGGCACAAGGATGTATATGAGTAGATAAACCATGTTTATGATTATTCCATAGTAATTGCAAATAATGAGGAATGTAGCACTCCGTAACATTTCCATATTGAATTGAATATTTGAGTGAGTGGAATTGGCGTGGTTTCCAATGTCGCTCATGAAATTCCGGATGACTAAGCCAAATCTTGGAAGCCGTAGAGCTCCGATCCATAGCGAAAACAACCTGAAAATTGCTCTGCGACATCAACCCATCACTCAATTGCCCGTTCAGCACACCACGGGTACCCCGAGAGTCCATCCCCCGAATCTCCCGGCCATATCAGGATATAATGTCGTTGTCAGCGTCTCGCGCCGTGCTCCGGCAATCGGCCAAGTTCACCGTCCGCAACGGTCGCCGATGCGAGTCTACGACTGCTAAAGCCACCGAGGCCGCAAAGGATACCGCGTCCAAGGCGACCGAGCAGGCACAGAACTTCCAGTCGAAGGCTTCTGAGGGTCTGTCGAGGGTCTCTGCCTCTGCTGGACCGGCTATCAGCGGTGCCGTGAAGGGCCTGGGTAACACTCTCGGGAAGATTGGTGGCCGCACAGGAAGGCTTATTGCTTTCGTCGAGAGTATGTTTATCAGTCGAGGCAGTGTAGAAACTGCTATTGATGGATTTGGATGGTTCAATGGCTGACGATGCACTTTTTAGGACAAATTCCTCCAACCATCTACTACGCCCGCGTCGGCTTGGAACTCTCCAAGCTCGTTTTCCAGTCGCAAAAGATGGCACCACCGTAAGTACTGTCCAGTTCTTCGAATCTATCGTATCTACAAAGAAGTAAAGGCAGTAAATCTAACAGGAGACGTGACAGACCTCTCGCAACTTTCCAATCCGCCTTCCAGCAAGTCGTCAAGAACAGCACAAACCCATCTGCTTTGTTCCCTAACGCGTCCGTGAACTCCGTCCGCAACATCAGCGGCGCCCAGATCGCCTCCGGAGCTGTTATCTTCGCTGAGGTCCTCGGTTTCTTCACCGTTGGAGAGATGATCGGCAGGATGAAGCTTATCGGATACAGGGGAGATACTGGTGCAAGCCATTAGGAGACTCTTGATATGTATTTTTGAGTCTGCATTGGTTTGGGAGTGTAGAAGGCAGTGGTAGAGATGGAAGACGTCTGTTTTTACGTTGGGGAGGAGAGGGAAGAAAGGATGGAACGATAGATGGGAGACATCGGGCTCAGCATTGCACATACTCTGCGGCCATTTTTCTTGCGTCATTGTACACTAAAAGACAATTGAATTATCGTAATGCTATAGCCTCTAGGTGTAGCCGTTTGGCGAATATAAACCGTAGCAAACTGCGAATATCGGATAGATGGAACTTGTGAACGCGATTTTACCACGGAGAATTGGGCTCAGTTACGGAAATAATAAAAAGCATACAAGGAGAGAATATTCGTAGACCCCAGGAATTTATAGCCAGACCCAAAATTAGCCCATTAAGCTTAAACTGCGTCGATTGCGGCGTGGCTGCCATTTTTATATTTTGTGTTTGAAGAACGAGGTCGACTTTGTAGGCGAGGCTGAGAGATAAAAAGCTTTGACCGAAAAAAGTTCCCAGACCTCCAACTCTCACATAACCCACCAAGGAACACCAGAGTCGATATTCCAATCTACTGCTTAAGCTAGAAAGGATGGATATCTTCAAGATCCTTTCGCGGTCTACCAAGCAGACCCGAAAGCCGATTGGCAGGACCCAGTCCTCGACTTTACCATCCGCAGGCACCGCGAGCAACCCGCAACTCTACAATGACCCGGTCCCGCAAAACAAGAAGCGCAAGCTTAGTGACAGGAAAGAAGAGGCTGTCCTGAGCGATGTGGACGATGAAGAAATAAACTTCTTCGCGCAGGCGCCAAAAACCGAGAGCAAACAGATGATCAAGCGGGAGAAAAGGAAGAAGGCAGCCCAGATTTTGGCAGAGGCTGCGCTGAGCGACAAGACTGAGACGATCGAACCTACGCTACTCGACGAGGACGAATGCAAAGCGACGCTGCGCTCCCACAGAATAAAGATCACCCTGCTCTCCAAGCCGGAGCCGGTGGTGAAGCGCAAGAAGTCCAAGAAGCGCAAGGAGGAGGAGCCGCCAAAGAAGGCGAAGGATGAGCATAAGCAGATATACCCGCAGCCTCTGACGGCGTTCGAGGACCTGAAAACGAACTTTGGCATCTCGAAACGGCTGGGGGAGAATTTGAAGCGCGAGGGGTACAAGATCCCTACGGAAGTGCAGATGGGCAGTCTTCCTCTGTTGTTGAAGCCCGAGTTTGCGCTCTCCAACTCAGAGGAGGGGAAGGAGACGGTTGCTGAGGGGTCTGAGGTGGATTTGTTGACTGTTGCTCCTACGGGCAGTGGAAAGACACTCGCTTTCTTGATCCCAGTGGTCAACAGCATGATACAAAGACGGCGGAAGGAGGCAGAGGTATCGCACAGGCTGGAGGCGATTATTGTTGCACCTACGAAGGAGCTGGCAAGCCAGATTGTGAATGAGGGAAGGAAGCTGGCCATCGGGACTGGCATTAAAGTTGTCGGCATGGTAAAGGGCATGCGAGTAGTTGCAGACGGTGACCAAGTTGTCACCGCGCCGAAAGAGGATGCCAGCGAAAGTGAAAGCGAGAACGAGAGCGAGGAAGATGACGAGGCAGATGCCGCAAAACGAAACGCCAAAGCAGCAAAGCGAGCAGCGCAGCCGGTTGCCAAAGCCGATATTCTCGTCACCACTCCTCTCATTCTCCTCCACGCACTCACAAAGCCCGGCTCAAAGGATAGACTGCCTCTAGACACCGTGCGCCATCTCATTCTCGACGAAGCAGATGTTCTCTTGGATCCACTATTCCGTGACCAAACACTCGGAATCTGGGAATCATGCGTCTCTCCTCTTCTACACGTATCCCTCTGGTCCGCCACCATGGGCTCCTCTATCGAAACCCTCGCCGTCTCCACAATCTCCACCCGCCGCGAGAGACTCTCCCTCCCCGCACAACCCCTCATCCGCCTCGTCATTGGCCTCAAAGACTCCGCAATTCCCAACATAACACACCACCTAATCTACGCCGCTACCGAACCTGGCAAGCTCATCGGCCTTCGCCAACTCCTACACCCCACCTCCCCTTGCCTCGCCTCGGCCTCCGACCCCCAGCTCCGCCCGCCTTTCCTCGTCTTCACCCAAACCATCCCTCGTGCCATCGCCTTGCACTCCGAGCTGCTCTACGATATCCCTGCCGAAGCAGGCGGCAGCTCGCGCCTAGCGGTGCTGCACTCTGACCTCTCCGACTCGGTGCGTAGCGCGATCATGTCGCGCTTCCGCGATGGTGAGATCTGGATCCTGATCACGACAGATATTCTGAGCCGTGGCGTAGACTTCCGCGGCATCAACGGCGTCGTTAACTACGATGTTCCGAGCTCAGGGGCTAGTTACATCCACAGAGTTGGAAGGACAGGACGCGCGGGCCGCGATGGAGGGGTTGCGGTTACGTTTTATACGAAGGAGGATATCCCATTTGTGAAGCCGATTGCGAATATTATTGCAGCGAGTGAGAAGGCCGCAGGGAAGAAGGAAGGGGAGGGTGTGCAGAAGTGGCTGCTGGATGCGCTTCCAAGCGTGAGTAAGAAGGATAAGAAGGATTTGAAGATGCGGGGAGTGGAAGTGAGGAGGGCGGGGCTAGAGAAGGACGAAAAGGGAGCGAAGGCGAAGATTAGTACCAAGAGTGGGTATGAGAGGAAGGTTGAGAATAGGAAGAAGGGGGCCGTGATGGGCAGCCGAAGAAGGGCAGAGTTGGAGGAGAAGGGCAGTGATGCTGGTGCTGGGAGTGATGGTGGGAGTGACTTTGGCGGGTTTGATGACTAGATCCGACATAGATTGAATATCAAGGGCGGGTTTTCCTCCGTTCAAAATGACTTCTATGCCCATACTTTCTGCCAACAGTGTCTATTCAATTTTCAATAACAGAAGAAGTGTCACAAACTACATACTGTATGGAGAGTGCATCAAATACCACATGTGGTCTGTGCGTCTTTGCCTTATAACAACTCGCGAATCGCGGCTTCACGTCCCCAACATGACAACAACAATGAGCACTCCAGCCACCCCAATGGACGTCCCATCCAAGCCCCGAGGCCGACGAGGCAAAGAACTCACCCCCGAAATGCGCGCCCGCATCTGCGAACTCCGCAGCATCGGGTGGTCCTACCGGAAAATCCAAGCCCGACACTCCACCATTCCACTCTCAACCATCGTCTCGACCTGCAAAAGGGAGCACGACCGCGTCGGCCAGAAATCCAAACCGCGCAGCGGCGCGCCCAAAAAGACCACGGCGAATGCGGCCGATCGGATGGTTGAGATTCCGAAATTTAAGGAGCCGGATGTCAAGGCGAAGGATTTAAGTGTGCTGTGTGAGAAGGCGCCGGTGAAGACTGGGGAAGCTGATGTCGGAGGTTCGTTGAAGTTAGCTCCGTTGTGGTGTTATTCTGCCGCTGAGACCCGCCTTCCAAGCCTTGGGAGGTGGTCCTAAGGACAGCGTCACCAAGCTTGCACTGCCCCGGATCTGATTACTGGATAATTAACGCTTTGTTGGAAGCTGAAAGAAAGTACCTTTCATACATACTGGTATATAAGAAAGAACTACCTCGAATAACTACACGACAATTTTCACACGATATCCCAGCTTCCTCCACTCACCAGCAGCTACAGACGCACCTGTGCCTGAACAGCCATCCAACCAGGTCACCCAACCAGATCGCCTTTCAGCAAGACACCCCCAGCCTCTAGGCCCCCGCCCACCCCGCCCACGTCATCAATGTGTTTCGGCGGCCGCGACCTCAAGGGTGACGGCGTTCAAGAAGAAGCCCTCAACGCCCGTCGCGTCTCAGCTCCCAAAGCCACCGCAAGAGCCACCAGCATGTCGCACGAACCCCCTTCCGGCCCGCCGCCGAACTACTCGCATCTGGGCTCGAACAATCCCTACGCACCCTCTAACGGCCTTTCCGGTCCCCAGAGGACACTGGACGAGTATGAGGCGCCTTCTGGGCCGCCGCCGGGACGTGGTGATGGCGGGTTCGCACCGCCGTCGGGACCTCCGCCGGGACATGGTGATGGCGGATATGCGCCGCCGTCTGGACCGCCGCCGGGGCGTGGTTATGATGCCCCAAGTGGTCCTCCGCCTTCGCAGGCGCGATATGAAGCACCGTCTGGACCTCCCCCGTCCCACGTAGGTGGATATGAGCCACCTTCCGGGCCTCCTCCGTCCCACATCGGCGGGTACGAGCCACCATCTGGACCTCCTCCCTCCCACGGCGGCTACGATGCCCCCTCCGGGCCCCCTCCATCGCACAGCTACGACGCTCCTCCCGGCCCACCCCCATCCAAAAGGCTGGAAGAAGCAGCTCCATACCACGACTGGCAAGCCGCAGTCCCCGACACCTCTCTGCTCCCCCCTCCCCCCTCCTTCGGCGAAGACCGCAGCAACACCAACAACGCCACCGAATCCGAAGCTGACCGCGGCGAAACCTGGTGTAGGGCGCGCCCACTCGTCGCCCCTGCGCAGCTCACCCAAGCGACCATCAGCGCCGTCGATGACGGGTTTGTGGACTTAATGCGGCCGTCGCAGTATGTTGGAACGGTGCAGAAAACGCGCAAGGGGACGTGGGTGTGCGCCTCGAAGAAGAAGTCGCCCGATAGCTGTCTCGTGTCTACTGTGCCGCTTTATAGCGTGCTAGCGCACTCACCTGTGTCGCTGCGGCGGTCGAAGACGATCTACTTCGAAGTCGCGATCTCGCCGCGTAACCGCAGCGAGGTTAGCGTGGCGCTCGGCTTCGTGGCGCAGCCGTTTCCGCCGTTCCGCCTGCCCGGGTGGGAGAGGGGAAGTTTGGGGGTGCATGGAGATGATGGGAATAAGTACATCAATGACTGTTGGGGTGGGAAGGGGTTCACGGACCCGTTTAAGCCGGGAGAGACGATTGGGCTGGGGATGGTGTTGAAGCCCAAGAAATCGGATGGGCCGCCGTCGTATGGGGAGCCGCAGCCAAGAGAGGTTGTGGATGTGGAGATCTTTTTGACGAGGGAGGGGGAGAAGGTTGGGCAGTGGGATTTGCATGAGGAGGCGGATGCGAGTCAGGATCGTCCGGTGACGGGGTTGGAAGGCGGGCATGATTTGTTTGCGGCAGTGGGGACGTTTGAGGAGGCAGCGTTTGAGGTGAAGTTTGATTCAAAGGATTGGATGTATGTGCCTTCGTTTTAAGTCTATGGAGTCTATTTGCGAGGCGAGGAGCGAGGGGGGTAATATGAGATTGGAATAGACTATATATTATGGCTTTACTTGTCTTTTCTGGCAGCGGCAATGGCGCCGGGGGCTTTATCACAATTGGAAAGCTTACTTCCACTCCTTCAAAGATGCGCTTGCACGATTCACAGAAACTGCCCTTCTTTTTGCTCAACTTCCGATACGCTGAAGACTATATCTTAGGTTCTCATCATAGCCGTACCAGGCTGGCATCTTACGCCACGAACGAGCGCTTGGTAGTGCCCTGACGATACACCTTGAGAGAGTTGATCAACCAATATGCCTCCGTGAACGCCGACGGATTCTGAGCGACATATTCCTTGCATGTAGCAGCCTTTGCACTACACGCGGGGAATGACGACCACACAGCTCCACTACCACGAGTTAGCACACATCAGTACTCTATACATCAATGAACTATCACTTACGCCCAGCCGCAAAAGTTGATGTTGAATATAAAGCGGTTGCTCTTAAAGTGCGTAGCGAAGTCGCAGCCCCCAGAGTCCACGAAGTAAGTCAACGGCTTGCCCCAATTCGCTGGATTCGGTGTCCCAGCCGTGATATCCGCCGGGATGCTGGCGCGAGGAAAGAACCAGATCGCAATGCCATTCGTCGTCCACTGCGTGGCATACGCGCCGCCCTTGACAGCATTGAAGCCGTCTCCGTAGGCCTGGGTATCTGTCGTCGACTGGGAGCAGCCAGTATTGCAATTAGCATTGGTGAGGACTGATCCCGCCGCCGATCCTGTATTGGCGACTGTGCAGCCTGTCCCACTATGCAAGGTGGTAATGGGAGTTTTCTGCAGATTGATGGCCTCGATGATATCGATTTCACCGCTGTTGGGCCAGTCGGGGCCGCTGGTCCAGTAGGCGGGCCAGACGCCGCAGGCGTTACCGGGCATGTGGGCGATGTCGGCGATGAAGAGGCCGGTGGTGAAGTAGTCTGTTGATTCGACGCGGACGGATGGGCGGCCGTTGGTGGTGTTGTCTGTTATGCTGTCGGCGCCGAGATAGACTTGGCCGTTGCGGATTCCTACTAGGGATTTTGCCTTTGCGGTTGCGGCATCGACATACTCGACGAATCCGCTTGAGGGGTCGGTGATGTTTACAATTTGGAACTCGGAGAAGAAATTGGAGGCATCGTAGGTTTTGAGAAGGGAGTAGTTCGCTGCTACTATTCTTGATAGCACAAGCGTGGCAATGCCAGCTAGATTGGTGAGCCGGGCCATTTTTAAGAGTCGAATTAGCTGGATAGGAGGGTCAAAGTATCCAAGACGGCAATGAATGATGGAAGTATTTAATTCATGGGTATATGATGCCTTTCTTATACACTTTTTACTAGAGTTTGATACTACCGCGCACGCGATCACATTATGATGGAGAGAGTGAATTCAACATATCTTTCCTGCCTCTTACCACTCACTAAAGATGTTACGTTGCTCATTGCTAGTGTCGACTCTCCTGCATACAGAGCTAAAAAGACAGCATTTTTTAATATGCTATGTTGGCGATAGTTATCACATTGGATTGTCCAAACGCGGGGGTTCGGAAGCACGTGGTAATGGTGTTGATGGCGGCATACGGGCTTGTAAATAAAGGAATAATCGGCGGAGAAAGACACGCTAGGTCCTGAACGAACCTAATTGCATACTCTGGGCGTTTAGCAACGTGACACTTAATGTATATGCATGCGATCATTGTCCCTTTTGGACGAGCCTCTCTTGCCTAAACGGGCAATAAGGCGAAACAGAGAGGCGGGCAGAAGGAGAACTATGATCTACAAGGTGAAGGTGGCTTCAAAGTTACTGTGTGTGGAAATAGCCACGCGAAAGGCAGCACCCAGAAGACACCCTCTCGTCTCTCGTCTTGTAGTCCCTATGTGCTTTCTCATACTGGCAATGACACCAGTGACGCCAGTGAAGTGACAGAGTTGACAGCAGTGGCAGAAGTGACAGCAGTGACAGCAGTGACAGCAGTGAGCAGTGGCACCAGTGAAGTGACAGCAGTGATAACAGTAACAGCAATGATAGTACTAACAGCATCAACAGCAATACGCCTCAGCCCCAGACCTCTCCGCATATCCCGTCACTCCCCCAACCTCCAACTCCCACATACCCCAGTCAGGAAATCCTGTGTATCTCAGCCCACATTGCCATTCCCACCTGGCACAGACTAACTGGTTTAAACAACCGCCTGCGCAGCTACATCATTCGTCTGGCCGTGCTCGAAGAGTAGCTAGATGGTTTCCGATGTAGGCCCTTTGGGGATCTTGGGGATGCATTATAAGATAGATGGCACAGCTTGGTGTTGGGACCTAGGGGGCAGGAAGACCACTCGGTTCTTTCGAGGTAATTCCATACTTAAAGGCTCAGACGGCGGACACGAATGGATACCATGCATCACAAATTCTCTAGTGTAGCCCCCGATGACCAGGTGCGTGGAGAAAACACATATAGTTATAAAACTCCGCATCTGATATTGGTGATACCGCTGAGAGGTATGAGTATGAGTATGGTAATAATGGTGACGACAGGGGCGACGGTGACAGAGATAATAGCAACGGTGACAGTAGAAACGTGATAGTAGCGACAGAGCGACAGTGACAGCGACCCCCCCACAGCCCCAGCCCCCAACATCCCCCAGACTCACATCGAAAACTTGCCGTTCAAATTCCGACCCGGATCCAACCAAATAAGTATATCCTGTGGTATCCTTCGATCTCGGTTGTCTAAGCCAGGTGGACTGTTCCGGTGTGTTTTTATATAAGACGAGAGAATACAGCATTTCCCCCCGGACTTGCCGCAAGTTCGCGGATCTAGTAGGCGTCCGAAGGGATGTAAATATCTTGAAACGATAGATGGCGTAGCTTGAGGTTGGGATCGGGGGGACAGGAAGAAGACTCGAATCTTTCGAGTTAATTCCCTATTTAATGGCTCAGACGGCGGATACGAACGGGCACCATGCAAGAAAACACTCAGGGCAAGGACCTCCAAATGACCAGCTGTTTGAAGACAGCATGCGATTATACAACTCTACGTCTGAGAATGGCGATGCCGCTGAGGGGTATGACTACGGGTATGGTGGTGGCGGTGACGGTGGCAGGATAACGGTGACAATTCGACGGTGACAGCAGCAAGCATAACAACAGCAACAACAACAACAAGAAGCACGCCCAACCCCCCATAGCCAAGCCCCATCTCTCAAACACACTACCGATTCCAGTCTCATAGCCCGAAACCTGGCATCCTATGAGAATCCCGGAGGCTGCTTTTGAGAATGCCAGGGTCTTTGACAAACCCAGTGTGTGGCTTGAAGATAGTTGAAGAGAGAATAGGAAGAGACTTATAGAATGCGGTGATGGGGAGGGTGGTGTTGAAATAGGTTCCTCCACGCACTGCTGGTGCAACCCACTTGTCTTTGGTCATCAGTAGGGGGATAGGGTGCTCGCCGACAGGAGTGAAGAGGCGAGGTATGGAGGGGGTATCCGGCTTCCAAGAAGGGAAGTGGTGTGTATGCAGTGTGCCTTGGGAAGATAGGATGGAGCTTCGCTGGTGGAGGGTGGGAAAAAAGAAAACAAGGGCGTGGGAGGGGTGGAATAGGTGATATCAGGTTGGATATATGTATGGCTGACAGTAGAAAGAGGGATGGTGAAGAAGACGTGTATGAAGATTGAAATTGATAGACAGGCCTATCATCACTCACATATCACTCACATCTCCAACCCTCCCAAGAGGAAGACAGCCAACTCACCTCACCCCATTCGCTCTCACCATCCCTCCACATCACCATATCAGGCATAACCTCACAAGCACACATTCACACACACATTCACTCTCACACCCTCATCCCAAGCCCCATGCATGAATCATGAATATGTTGTTTGTTGCAAGTTCCATTAGCACCGTTGCCCTGGCTCTAGACAAAGCAAGAAACAAAAATATGCTCCCCCATCTTCGCCCCGGATACAACTAGCAAGCCGCAGGAAATAAAAAACAAAGTGTTGCCCCTTTTAACGCGCGACAGCACAATGCATCTAATCCTCCTCCACAACGTTGCCCTTCTCCGACACGTAGAGACCGTCCAGGAACTGTAATAATGAAACGTTAGCATGCATGGCCTTTTTTTTCTGCAGGAGGTTTTTCGCCAGGGATTTGACCAGCTCCACGAGGGAAGGCTGGTGGGAGACGGCTGAGAGCTGAGAGAGAGGGAGGTTGATAACGCACCTTACGGATATCCTTGTTCCTCACTTTGCACATTTGCTGGATATCAGCCGCGGACTGAGACACGTTCTCAACCGAGTTACCCGACAACTGCAGCTCATCCTTCTGGTTCTTGCTAGCCTCGACCTCAACACCCGGCTGCATAACAATCTTGCGGACGATCTTCTCGCCAATGAAGTTTCTGATCTCAACCTCGTAAAGGCCAGTCTCGGAGTTCTCGCTGACATTGACGTTGATAGGGAAATGGGCGTAGACGTAGCGCATCTTGTACTTGAAGCCCTTGGTGACGCCGGTGATCATGTTGTTGATCAGGGTGCGGACTGTGCGGAGGGTGGCGACGTTCTTGCGCGCGCCGTGGTGGAGCTCGATGTTGATGAGGCCCTTCTTGGGGTAGGAGAAGTTGACGGCGAGATGGGCGAGGTCCTTGATGAGCTTGCCGCGGGGGCCCTCGACGGTCACAAGGCGCGACTTGATGACCACCTTGACTGTAAGAGAAAGAGAGAATGTCAGCGCTCCGCTCGTGAAATTTCCATAGCACGGTAATGAATGCCTGGTTCAAGATCGGATTTCCAGATGCAATGCGTGCCCTCGCTGTCTCCGTTGTTTCCCTCCCTCGTCGTAGGTCGTAGTATCGTAAATCGCAACATCAATCCAGCGGGCACGCATCTCAAACACCCTTCAACCCTCTCTCTCCCCAACAAATCCTCCCAGAAATCGGACGGGAAAGGGTAAGACTCACCACCCTCCGGCACGTCAAGGGTCTCGTTGGAATGAATGTATCTCATCTTGACAACGTTGGCTGGGCGCGTTTGTCGATGAAATGTCGCTGGGTGTAAATCGGTCCGCCGTGGAAAATGAAGATTTGACCCGAATTGTGTGTGCGGCACGCCAAGAGGGCTAAGCGAGCCTCGCAAGGGTCGGTAGCCACGAAATGTTTTTGATGCTAATCACGTGATATGTGGGTTTTTGGAGCTAGTGCGCTTCTGGAATATCGAGGTCGATGACGGCCCTAACCCCTACATTTCATGGCACGTCAGTGGAAGTTGAACTTCGGCTTTAGAAACTCAATCGTTGGCAATAGAGTAGTTTTGAAGATTATAGGAGTAATATTATCTGAATTATGCTCATCTTACTACCTACTACATACACGCTATATTACTTGACCTACCTTACAGCTACACTGCACATGCTTGATACTTGGCACTTCACTCACATCTCTCAAATCAATCACAATAAAGACACATCAAAAGTGAAGAACAACAAAGATCTTCATTACCACCTCTCTATACTACTCCTATCCATCCCCTCATCCTCAACACCCACACAATCCTCCCTCCTTCAAAACCCCCAAGCCGGCTCGCTAATCTCTTCAGCGGCACACCTCCACACCATTAACCCCTCGAAAGGAAAAAATGTCGTTCTTGTGCGAGCTCGAAAATAGAAAAAAGGTAAAAAGTCATAAACGTCATAGTTCCCCCAGCCCTCAGCCACAACAAAAGGCTCAAAAAAAGGCATCCATCCATGCAAAACCCGCTTCTCCCCCATCCCTCAGATGTTCTCGTCCGCTGCGCGAAACACATCTTCCCTTTTTTCCCATTTTGTGCAAAAACAGTTGCGTTTCCCCCCGCTGATTTCCCTCCCAACCCAAGCCTGCCACAAATCCTACCCCCTCGCCAACACCCCCATGTACATCAATACAAGAAAGGGAAAAGTAAAGTAACCCATCTAGCCATGCAAAAAAAAGCCCTCAGTAGGTAGCCCATCCAAGCCATCTCTCCTCGAGAGAGGAAAGTTAGATGTCCGTAGCCAGATCCAATAGAGCAAATCAGCTCCGCCAGAAAGATCAAGAAGAAAGAAGATGCGCAAAAAAAGATTACAAGTAACAGTAAGCCACTCCACAGCAAAAAACAAAACAAACGAGTGGGTTTCGACGCCATAGCACGCGCGCGAAAAAAAAATCGAAGTCTAGAAACAAACGCGATATAAAACACCCCTGCCACCCCTACCCCCCATCACCATCCATTAAACTCCGGATTAACAAATAAACTCCGTTCCCGGTTGTGTGTCCGCCATATGTAAAATAAATAAACGCGCGCAGGGACTCGAAGCGAGGAACAAAGGAAAGACAGCAAATTCTAATGCACCCGCGATGCCCAGGCAAGAAAAAAACATTTGTTTGAGAAGATGAAGTTGCAATAAAAAAAGGAAGTCGTGAAGATCGAGGCAGCCGCCCAGCACAATGTGGGGGCGCAACGCAACTCGAGATCATGGAGGACACCAGATGGTGGGTGCCTTCGTGTTTTGTCGAGATCCTGCGTTGCCTTTTGGTGTGTCCGACAAGATCGAAATCGTTAATCTGGACAATAGCGCTTGATAACGTAAATGCGCGCTTGGAAATTTGAACGCTTTAAAAAAATGAGAAACTTTTGTTGTACTTTTTTTTTCTGACCGAACACCGAGAAATAAGACCAGTTGCAGAATGGTAGGTCCTAGAGTGGAAGCAAATTTTTGTTTTGAGCTTTTGATGTGAGCTCAAATGAGCATCCGTGGTATTCAATGGTCGGAGCCGACGACTTACTTAACCAGCGACAGTTTGCTGGCCGTAAGTGGGCATGAAGTACGAGTCGGCTGGGCGACCGCAGTATCCGCATCCGCACCCAGCGTGGTGACCCCAGAGGTTCTGGGAGTAGTGGCTGTGGTATGGAGTCTGGTACGGAGTGGTCTGGGGGAGCGCATACGAGACGTGAGTCGATGGCTGCTGGCTTCTCCTGTTGTAGAAGGCATCGTAGCCGTACCAGTCGGTGGGTGGCAGGCCGGAGTTCGGCAGCATCATCCACTCTGGAGTGTTTGGGCCAGACTCGGGAGCCGAAGGAGGAGACAGCTCATGTGGTGCTCTGCCCTGTGTCCATGAGGTTTGCTCGTATCGGGGCTGAGTAGGGACATGGTACGCCGAAGGTGGGTGGTTCTCGTTGCCACCTTGATTGAAGCCATACGACGCCGATGTTGGGGAGTACGGCTTGCGCTGACCATGGTTGCGCTGGACGTTGGTGTCGATAGCGGCAAGAGGTGCCAGACGCTCGAGGGTCGCGTTGCGCTGCTTGTTCTTGGTCTCCTTCCAGCTAGCCCATGAGGCGAGCCACGAGTGGAAGTCGGTGTCAGTGACAGGGTCAACGTGAAGGTTCCACTCGATTGCCTGCAGCCACTCCTTCTCGAGCGAGTTGAGCTCGGAAACAGCAATGCCGCTGACCTCAGACCAAGATCTGTTCTGGAAGGTGTTGTCGTCGAGGAACTTGCTTCCCAGGAGGAGAGCGATGGTCAGCATGCGCCAAACCTGTCCGTCGGTGGTCTTTCGAGGCGTCGGACTGTTGAGCATGCTCATGCGGCGAGCGAGGTAGTTCATTCCCAGCAAGATGGTCGAGCTCGGGAGGCGAGTCGAGGACAGGAGACCAGAGACGAACTTCCGGAAAGCCGGGGAGACTTTCGAGCCAGGCATAACACTTCGGGCGAGGTCAATATCTGCAAGGCGGATGTGAGGAGAGCAAAGGAGAGCATACATTGATTGGGCCATGTCTGAAACGTAGTCGGTCATCTGATCCATCTCATAATCCAACTCCTGGGCGACGCCGCCAGTGATCTTCTCCTGCTTCGCTGGGGGTTGCTGAGGGCGTTGCTCGAATCTCTGTGCGGCGTTGCGGCCAGAGGCGTCAACGGGGCGGTCAGAGATGGGAGCTGGCAAGATCGGGGCAGCGATGGGTCCGTAGGATTGGTTAGACATGCCCGGAGCAGCAACTGAAGGCATGTTGTTGTAGTGCATTGGTGGAGGCTGGTACATCAGTGGTGCGGGAGGGGCGGCGTATGATACGCCATCATACCCATTCTTCCTGCTGTTCTGGTTGTATGAAACTGGTCCAGTATTGCGGTATCCGTACATTGCATGGCCTGAGTCCGGCGGTGTAATGAGCCCCGCGCGGGGGTGGTTGTAGAAGTTCGGCATGATGAGCGAGTGGGAGAGACTGAGAGTGGAAAGGATAGATAAATATCTGGAAGACGGTCAGCTTAATCCGAAGGAGGGGAGTGTATCACAGCGACTAACCTGTCCTTTCGCAACTCTAACAGAACTGAGCGACAAGAGCGAAAGCTCTATCCGGAGCGAAACACACAAAAAACTTGTTCTATTGTCCCGTCGACATGCGTGGGTGGTTCTTCAGATGTGTGTTTGGTGTGGTAGTAAAAGCGATAGCTGAAAAGTAGATATAGTATTTGATCTGTTGTTTTCGAGATCAAGCAGATATCGGTTTGTTTGTGGTTGCTTTGTGTTGCGTATTTGCTTCGAGATGTTGTGGTTGAAGATCGACGACGAGGGCAAGACTTAGCAAAAAGCTCACCAGGTTCGTAATATTCCAGAAAATCAAACGTATGATTAGGAGGCGTCCTCGGAACTCTCGAATCAGAGGGAACGGAAAGATGTGCCGCTTAAAACGCTTGCGTGTTGTGTGGCGAGAACGTTTCCGGCTTGAAGAATGCGTGTATCAAATTCAGGGAATGGGCGGAAATCGAACGGGCGTTGCAAAGGGAAGTTGCTCGTGCCGGAGATGAAAGTGTCGGTCCTGACGTGATGCAAGAATCTGCCTAGTAGCTTATGAGGGTCGTATAACGTAAATCCAGGGACTAGCTGGTTGGTTCGGAGGGTGAGGTCGTCGTGGGTGCTGCGGTCAGAGGCGGTGTTGGAGAGGCGACTGTTTGTCCACACGACCAGTAAGCTGACACCTGGAGAGTATATCTGGCGGACTGGAGCAGGACAGCGAGTTGAGTGTAAAATGAATTACACAACGTATTGCGAGATTGAAGTCGTTTGCAGAAGAGCAGGTCGGAAAGCTGGTCCGGTCGATGGAGGGGGTTGAAGGAAGAGAAAGGGTTGAAGGTTTTTGGTTGATCCCAAGGAGGCGCGGTAACAAATCCCAAGTGTCCGAGGGCTATTTTTGTTTGGCAAGCCTCACAACAAGAAACCACCAAGACGTAACCGAAGGCGAAAAGTGGTCGTGAAGGGTCGTGAAGGAGGGTTTAGGACGCGGCACGAAGAGAAATTTTCTTTCCGTGTGGTCGAGGGCAAAAAAAATAGAGATGACGATGTGGGCGGGCGGGAGAGGGAAAAGATTGGGAGAATGGAGCAAGAAAGTCGAGGGAGGCAAAAACCAAGAGTCGCTCAGAGCGGAGGAGTAGGGTCGGAGGTCGGTCGGATAGAAGGGATGGGAAGGGAGGTAGAAGGAAGGTAAGAGTAATGGTAGTAGTAAGGTAGTAAGGTAGCAAGTACAGTAGTAAGGTAAAAGAGTAATAGTGGCCCAGTAACCCCCCGCTAGGTCCAGTAACCAGCGATCAGGTGCCAAGGTGAGACTTGATGGGTTGAAATGGGGGGTGGTGGAGGGTGGCGGGGGGGGGGTGGAGGAGGAGAAAAATAAGAGGGCAGTAGTAGGGGGAGGAGGGAGAAATGGAGACCGGCAGCAGCGACTAGGGTGGGTAAGAGGAGGAGGTGGAGGGTGGAGGGAGGAGAAGGGAGGAGGAGAGAGTAGGAGAGCGGTTTGAGTGGTGAGGGTATGGTAAGAAGAGGCCTGTGGTTGGAGGAGAAGAGGGAGGAGGGGAGAAATGGGCGTGAGGGAGTGTGGTGTGTGGATGCAGAAGGTGGATGGATGTATGGGAGAGGAGATGGATGGGGATTGGGGATAGGCCAGGATTAGGATTGGGGGGGAGGGATGGGGCTGGGATTGGGATTGGGATTGGGATTGGGATTGGGGTATGGGAAGGGAAGGGAAAAGGGCGAAAAAAGGATGGGATTGGGATGGGCGGAATACACTAATTATACATTGAATGGAACAGTACATGAAGGGTACATGAATACCTGGCTTGTTGACGATGGTTTCGTGTGGGAGTGTGGGTGGGATTGTATCTGCAGCAGAAGTACAATTAGGTACCGCAGACACAGTCACAACAGACATTTTCATTACGGAGACAGAGACAGACAACCATTTGGCGGTGGGCGGTGGGCGGTGGGAGAGATGGGTGGAGGAGACGAGGATAGAGGAGTGGGGATAGAGGAGTGGAGGAGGATGGATGTAGATGGGTGGGTGTGGGTGGAGGGAGGGAAGAAGGGTTGTGCGTCGTTGTCGTTGTCGTTGTCGTTGTCGTGGACGGCTGCGGCGGGTGGGAGGCGATATGTACGAAAGTGTACCAAGGGAAGAGAAGTACCCGTGCACACAACTTGTGCTGTGACTGTACATTACAACAGAGTCTGACATACACACCCCGTCGTGTCGTTACTCGACTTCTTCTCTGGCTGTGTGTGGTCTGGTCTTGGTCTTGCTTGGTCTGGCCTCTTTGGCATTACGCATCAGTACCTCTGTACTCATTACACTCACACTCATCACTCATACGCACACTCTCACTCACTCATTGCACTCCACGTACTATTTATTATACTCTCCGTACACGTACGCATCATGCTCGAGTATCCCGAGTATCATCCATACAGGCCAAAGTAGTACTATACATATATCATAACAACTGTGTCAGTAACATTACATACCATATCCATATTATCGTATCCCCGACTTAATTTACCTGCCCACACACACACCTCCGAGGTATATCGCAATATCAACACTCAACCTTCTAAGTAGTCCCCTCATCTAGAGGTCCCTCTATTCCAATACGACCACCGACCACAGAACCACAGACCATAACAGAACAATACAGAACCACTATCCAGACTAATACACCAAACTACCGACCGAGAATACCCATAATTAATAGCAATTAAAAGGAGATCTCCCAAAAGCACGGATTACACACCGTCCCAGGCACCACTTTCAAACCCATAAACCCTCATCTCCGTCCCCATCGCGGTAGACTCGTTGAGTGCACTACTAACGCTACTCAACCACAGACACACATAATTCGAGAGTGGATACCAAAAACAATACTCCTCCCTACTACCACCTCCTCTAACGCGTCTCTACTTCCATTACGAACGCACCAAACCCTGAATCCCTCCTTTCCGTGTTCCGGCGAAGTCGCGCCTGTGTATCAAAAAAGATCCGCCCTCCTGTACCAAAAGAAAAAAAGCAAATCCCAGTAACGGCCGGCCAGCCGGGCGGGCGAACCCAAGCTCAGACACCCACCTCACCTCAGACACCGATGATCCCGTCACAGCGGTGATGGGAATGTGATATGATGGGATGGGATGGGTAGGTTTAAGACCATACAGTCGGGATGCAGGTTTGTGATTTGGCCCTCTGTCATGCCGTAAGTACCCTTTTCCACTTCTTTCCCGGTGGTGGCGGTCATTGAAGAAGAATTGACCGTATTGGTACTGGTGCTGGTAATGTATGCCGAGTACCCTTCTTGTGAACTGGCCAGAGTTACATTAGCACCGCTAAGCCTTTCCCTCTCTCTCTCGAAATAACCATTTTCCGTACCAGAGACAGAACAGACCAGATGCACAGGCAAAAATGTTCCTCCGACGCTCTACCGCTCTACCGCCTACGGCACTAAAAAAAGGGGACCATTGATTTTCGACGGGGCCAGCAGCAACAGTAGCAGCCTCGGCAATATCTTGGCTCTGATTGGCCAAGCACTGAAATTATCGAGAGTTTTTTTGGGTACTCCGGGTTTTGAAGGGTACTTAACTAATCAGAGGGCAGGGTTGTTAATATCTCCGCGGATTTCTACCCAGTACACAGTTCGTAACAAGGCCCCCTTCGAGATTCTCTATCTGTGTTCTCTATCGTTTTCGGCCCCGTTTTAGGTGTAATTACCCCCCGATCCGGTATAGCCCCCCGTCCTCCCATTTCCTCTTTTTGGGGGCTACACACAACACACAACACCCATCCACCCATCATGTCGAATTACCGTTCGTTCCGCCTACCTCATCCCGCCCGCCCTTCCGTACGCGGCCGCAGAATCTCATCCTAGACAAGAGCGTTGCCGCGGCAGAACAACCACCACCACGCACACGCAGTGCAGTGCAGTAGCTCCCTACCCAAGCGGCTGGACCACTTTCGGGCAGCATTTCTCCAGTCATCAAATCATACTACTGTACTGCGATTGGCTGGTCTCCCACAACCAGCCATCTGGAGATGGAATATCCATAGTACAGTAGTATGGGATCGGACAGCTACTGTACTCAAAGACAGACTGGCACAGCAACAACAACGTCTTGGCGACGACGAAGACTACGACGGGTTGGGGAGGTAGTACTGAGCGCTCATAACTATTACTCACTCCCTCCCTCACATCACAGCTGCCTTAACTCGATCGAGTGTGTAAGCTGAGCTCGAACAAGCGTTCGAGGTTCCTCTAGGTGGGCGGGAAGGCAACACAGGACCTCCCTCTTAAAGCCCCGAAGGTCTTACATCTTCGTATCCCCAACTCCAACTCCCTCCGTATGACGAGAGCGAAGGAGCGAGCTGAGTGAGTCTGGCTGGATACCTGTCTCTGCTGGAACAGAACCCAATCCCGCGTCTGTTCGGGTGGGGGACCGCGTCTTAGACATACATACACCTCTGTCACGTCTGAGAACAGCAACAGGAGGAGGATCATAAGTAACGTGCACCACCAGTTTGGCCAGAAACCTAACCATCCTCCCTCCCTCACTTCGTACACCCCATCCCATCTGACGACAGACGGAACACACCCAAAACATGAGCAGTGTGATGTGACATGACATGACCCGACTGAGTCTACGAACCATCAATCGAGGCACGTTGGTCGTCTTTCCGGGTAAGCCAACCCCCATCATCCCATCCCATCCCATACAAACCAGGGTGGACGCGCATGTAGCCTGTATGACTCTCCTCCCTCCTGTCCTGTCCTGTCCTGTCTTGTCCTAGCTATCTGTCTATCTCCATGCACCTCCTCCTCACGGGCAGTTTCGCCCGAGTCAACTCAAATCATGACGAGGGCGTGCATCCTGCACTGCGCTGCACCTGCACAGTCCTTCCCCTCCTACCTCCCAAGTCACAGTAGCGGCTACAAGACAGACCTGAAGCGCGTACGCCGATGAATGATGGCGGGGTGGGGGTGCGTGGTGGTCGGTCGGTCGGTCACGGATGGCTATATGCAGCTCCGCCTGTGTGCATACATATACCAGCTTTTGCTTTGGGTTTGCTCGCCGAGTTTACCGTTTCTCTCTGATGCCCTGGACAGCACAGGAGGGGAGAGATGCATGCACGAACTGGTTGCTGGTGCGGTATAGTATGCACCCCCCACCCACTCCACTCCAGACGCAGACGAAAGACTTTCTCCGTGATGCGGCGGCAAGGTATGGAGGTTGCGCAACGGTGTATCACGACTCAAGCTCCTCCTTCCCGTCCCATACCATCCCACCATACCATCCATATACGTAGACATACAGTAGTACAGTAGTATCACAGCCCGTCCGAGGCGGGTGCAGGATGGGTGAAGAAGGAAGGAAAAACTCCCCGATACACCCCGTGCCAAGCACGCATCGGGGACGATCGATGGGTTGGCTGGGTGAGGAGAGGAGGGGATCCATGTGGCACATCTCTGGTGTCCGTCTGTATGGTATAACCAGGCAGGCACGTTTACACTCGTTGTTTATGGAGGTGCAGAGGAGGCGCGGCGGGGACGGCGAGGGCGTGCTGATGCACGTTACTTTACCTTCTTCCTACCAGACGAGGGCGAGGATGAGGCGGGTGAATGGATGGATGGGGAGGGAGAGAGGGGGTCATGTGAAGGCTGTTGTGAGGGTTGATATCCATCCATCGCAGTATAATCAGTACTCCAACTTACCCCCAACTCTAAATCCCGTGTCCGTCCATCTCCCTCCTCCCTCTCTCCCACCTCACCTCCCTCACCTCCTCCCGCATCAAATTTCCCTTTCCCTTCCACAACAACCCCCTCTCCGCGCCACCAAGTGCCGCCCAAACCCTCACTCACCCTCCGCTACGCTAGAAAACCATCCGTCCAGAGTTGAGATGCCGCACACCCCTTCTAGCCCTCCCTCCCTCCACCCGCCCATCCAGACCACTCCCTCCCGCCCAGCCGATCGTCTCGCGCAGCTCGCGCAGCATCGGGCTCTCCACACGAGCGCTCACCGCTGGGTGGGATTACTAACACGCCTACGCTCCAGACCCAGACCTCTAGACTTCAAGCCGTAGGGTTTGCGGCAGGACACACGCGACCCCTACCGTTGCGGCAGGTGACGGCAAAGGGCCCTCGGTAACCGCTGGACATGGCGTTGCTCGGCGGGTAGGGTAGGGTGGGATGGGATGTGATGTGAGGGTTTTTTTTCTTCGCACCGGCGCTGCTGCAGACTACTGTACGGCCGAAGAAGCTATACGGGAAAAGGCCTTCTGGAGTGGCGTACCTGACACCTGATACGCAGAGTTCATCGACCCTGGCTCTGGTCTACCCCTACTCTAAACTACTCTACTCTACCCCTACTCCAAACTACTCTACACCAGGTCCTCTACTACAGGGACGATATACAGAACTAGAGTATGCCGTGCATGTGTGGATCGTAATATCGCCGTTTACCCTCGTTCGTCTCCGTTCTTCCCGATATTACAGGCGTGGTAATCTAGAGGACTGGTGGCGGTGGTATAGTTCGTTCCGCGGCCTCCGCGATCGCTTCGTTATGATATGGATGCAGGACTGGAAGGAGGGGAGGGAGGGGATTGTGTGCCCTACACCCCCCGCCGCCCTCTTCTCCATCCCATCCATACATACCAGTCAGGAACCACCACCATCAACGACCTCCCCGTTCGTGATGTACGTAGAACAGGTCTATGCACCTCCCTCACCTAACCGCCTACCAGCCTGCGCCCAACCCCTCCCTGCACCCCACCAACCCCCATCACCATCGGCCTCGCACGCCAGGTTAGTCACCCAACGCAACATGAATATGTAATAACCCGCCATCCCTCATCTTATCAAGAGCCAGCCGGGGAGGGGTGCGCCACACCACCACAGCCTGGCGAGCAGTGTGTCATCGTCGTCAGTGGCGGTGTGGTGGCTGTGGTTGGTGATGCAGGTGGTGCATGGTTGTTGCCCTGATTTTGGGCGGCGGGGGATAGTGTCACGTGATTGGTGTTAGGCTGTCGACTTCTGTGCGTGTTGAGTCCGCCTGTGAATGCTCATAGTGCACCTACGGACTACAATCGTCTGGTTTGGCCGGCCGGCTAGGTGGTCGGCCAAACCTTCGGCCAAACCTTCGGCCAAACCTTCATGCGCATGTCCACGCTTTCATAGCGGGATTTGCGCAAAATCACCCGGGTGGTGTTCAACCCCTTACATCACGTGATGGAAAGGGGTTATGTGTGTTCACCTCTGTCGACTTCCGTGTCGTAAATCCCAACAGCATAAACATAGCTCTGTGAATGTTAGATCTGCTAGGTCGGCCGGTCTAACATTCACCCGATTTTGCGCAAATGTCTGTTTAGACAGCTACATTTGCGCAAATTTACAGGGGGGTTTGTCAAACTTCCCCTTCCATCACGTGATGGAAATGGGTTATCTACGTTCCTGTTTGTCGACTTGTGTGCTTTTAAAGCTCCTTGTGAACAAAGGCATTTAGTAAATAACTACAACTTTCGACCGGTCGGCCAAACATTGTCCCGGATTTGCGCATTTTCCCATTTCCACAGTCTGTTTTGCGCATAACGACGCCTAGATGAGTTGTGGTATGGCACGTGATATAAAGGGGTTGGTTGGATTGTCCCCCTCTGTCGCCTTCTGTGACTACTAATCCTCTTAGTAACAAATGGATTCCCACTGCCTTTAGTATACAAAGGCATATAATTGCTAGTTCGACCGGCCGGTCGAACTATTCTTCCGCTTTGGCGCCGATTTTCAGTTTCATAGTTGATTTTGCGCATATTCTGAAAGTTGTCCAAATTCTATATTAGCGCAGATTTTGATTTTTATAGATGACTTTGCGCATAACGAAGTTGAATAGCAAATACTTGACGGATATATAACGGATATAAATCGAATATAAACTGAATAGCTTCCATATAGAATCCGAATGCGTGTCCGTTAAGAACCCGAGTGCATTTCCATGTATAATCTGAATGCATGACGGCTATGTAACGGCCATACAACAGATAGAAATTGAATATAATCTGAATAAGAATTGTGTAGCTTCCGAATAGATTTCGGATATGATCCGAATGCATTCTGAATATATTCCGAATATATTCTGCATATAATAGTTTTGGCGCAAATTCCTGTTGCTACAGCCTGATTTGCGCATAATTATTTTAATGAACAAACCTCAATTTACATCTAGTTAATATAGTACGACGATGTCGTCCGGACACTGTCCGAACTGTACTCTAGTGCAGATTTTAGATTTTGTAACCACTTTTGCGCAGATTAACGATGTTGTCCGAACTCTGTCTGAACTGTTTTGGCGTAGATTCTAGATTTTATAGACCCTTCTACGCGCGTTGTCCTAACCCTGTCTAAACCGTTTTGGCGCAGAATCTATATCTTATAGCCTCCTTTACGCACATTGTCCGAACCCTGTGCGAACCGTTTTTGGCGCAGATTCCTAACTTTGTAGACCAATTTGCGCAAATATACGCCACGGACGGTATTCCATCACCTTCCCGTGTTGAGTTCTTGCATAGACTAACTGATTTCCGTTTCTATAACCTGTTCCTAGTATATTAAGAGCCTCGTTAGCGAATGCATTCATCATGTATTAGTTTTAGCGCAGATTTCAAGTTTCATAGCCCCTTCTGCGTAGATTCAGGATGCTGTTTAAACTCTGTCTGAACTGTTTGTCGCAGATTCCTAGTTTTGTAGCTCATTTTGCGCAAATGTACGATGAGGTCGGTATATGCTAAACCGGTGTCGAACAAGTCGAACTGGTCGAACCTGTCAAACCTGTTGAACCTGTCAAACCTGTTGAACCTGTCAAACCTGTCGAACTGGTCGAACTCGTCAAACTGGACAAAACTGGTCGAACCTGTCGAACTGGTCGAACTGGTCGAACTGGTCGAACTAGTCAAACCTGTCGAACAGGCCGAACAGGTTGAACCGGTCAAACCTGTCAAACTGGTCGAACTGGTCAAACTGGTTAAACCTGTCGAACCTGCGTTCCGTTTCGTGCAAGTTTTCCAATTTATAGCCCCTTTTGTGCAAATCCAAACCAACGATGCCTTCCGTATCTAATTTCAGAGCAAGAACCCGGTTCTACAAACAGCCCCTTACGCAAATCCAAGATGTCGTCCGTATTCTATCCATCTTCGGTTTTAGTGCTAGATGTGGGCGGATTGAGCTTGCGTTAACGAATGCATTCCTAATACATGAAGCATATAATAGCTTTGGCGCAAATTCTAGATTCTATAACCCCTTTTGCGCAAATCCACGATGGCATCCGTAACGGACCCGTAACGGACCCGTGTCGGATCCGTGTTGGATTCATATCCGATCTGTTTTAGTATAAGATTCCTCCTGTTCATGTAGCCTGTTCTATACGTATTAGGCGGCCTACCTACATGGACGAAGACATTAGGAATGAATGCATTCTGTATGCATTCGGTTTTCGCGCATAATCTAGATCCTATAACCCCTTTTGCGCAAATCCACGATGTCATCCGAGTCGGACCCGTGTCGGATCTGTTTTCGTATAGTATTCCCGTTTCCACAGCTTGTTCTACGCATATTAGGCCTGCGTTGGCTAATACATTCGGAATACATTCAGCATACATTCGTTTTTTGCGCAGATTCCTGTTCTCATAGTCCATTTTGCGCAAATTCACGATGTCATCCGTATTGCCTCCGTCATGCCTCCGTATTGGCCCCGTTTTGCCTCCATCTTGCCTCCGTCTTGCCTCCGTATTGCCTCCGTATTGCCTCCGTATTGCATCCGTCATAAGTTCTAGCGCATGATGTCGGATTTATAACCCATCTTGCGCACATATACGATGTCATCCGTACCAAGCCCAGCCCCCAGAGGTTGAGCAAACAGCGGGGAGAAGGGGTTGTAGTAAGGGGATTAGCTGTCTATAAGCAGCCTTCACGGCACGGGCAATCTAATGCTGGCAGGCTTGACAAGAAGAGTAGAGCAGACGATGTAATATATATTCCTACATTATAACCCCATCTCCACCCCCCAAAAGATGCAGCAAAGCGAGTTCCATATCCCCTCTCAGCCCAAAAAACCCACCAGCAGGCCACCACACCACACCCCCAATCAAACGCCCAAAACGCCCCCATCCCATCATCACCATGCGCCCCCACCCAACACAGGAACCACCCCGCACCCCCTACAAAATAACACCCTTATCAATAACCAACCTCCCCCTCCTCCCATCCTCCACCTCCGTCCCCCACCCCCCCTTCCACACCCTCTCCCTCCCCAATGCCCTCTCAAACGCCTCCCTACACTCCGCAGGCAACAACTCCTTAACATCCTCCCCCACCCCCTCCAGTCCATTAAAGCCTAGATCCATATCCCCTCCATCCGGCCCCGGGATGCCCAGGTGCGAGTGCGACGCGTTCTCGTACACCGTGTCGACGATCAGGAAGTTCCGCGCGAGTTGCGGGGGGACGGGCGGGAAGATGGTGTCGGCGGCGGTGGGGGAGGGGGGAGTGGAGGTGGAGACGGTGATGGCTTGCATGCCGGCTGTTGCGGCGTCGAGGGGTCCTTCGACGGGCTCCCAGCGCGCGTGCGTGGGTTGCATGCTTTGCGGGTATTGCATGGTGTTTGTGTGCGGGTCGTAGACGCCTGTTAGGTTGCGGCGACGGGTGGCGGCGAGGGCGGAGTTGAAGCGGCTGCGGGGTTGGATTAGTTTCTGCTATATATATTTTGGGGGCAGGGGGAAGACGAGGGGGGGCTTACCTAGCCTCAAGAGCGTGCTCGAGCATCCAATTCGTATCATTGACCATGACGCGGCGCTTCTTGGACTCCGCGGCCTTGCCAGCCTGTAGAGGCACTGTCGGGGCGCCGGAGTGGTACACGGAACTTGCGCCGTGCCAGGCGACGTACTGGTTCTTGTTGTACGCTTCGCCGACTTTGAAGGCATCATTCGGGTCCGCGAGTTCGCCAGCCACAACGTTCTCAGCCCTTGCTTTGGTGACCTCGTAATCATCATAGACGCGTTTTCCACCAACGATGATCTGGGCGCCGAACTCGCGGAAGACAGAGCGCGCGGTGACGATACCGATGGCGCGGCCTTTGTACGAGTGCGGGATCAGTTCACGGTCAATCAGGTCGCGCTTCTCGTCGTCGTCGATGATAATCTTATACAACCGCTTATGCTTCGTGAAGAAGAGGTAACTGTCGCGGAAACCCACGCAACGCGCCGGTTCAGTCGACAACATGTATAACCGCTGTCCGCGCCCTAGCACCGTGAACGTGCGGCACCTGTACTCGCGATCTCCCTGCAGATGGCCCATCTTATCCACCTTCGTCTCACCCTCTGCGTCCTCTGGGAGGGACACCTCGTCGTTCTCAACATTCATCATGTTCCCCTCCTTATCAATCGGCTGCTGCGTGACATGCGACGGCCCTCCCCTCCTCGCCCAGCGCCCGCCTCCACGACCGAAGCCACCGCCGCGTCCCCTTCCGCGCTTGGCTGGGGTGCTGGTCGGGGTGTCGCCATCATCGGGGGTGTCCCAGCCCGGAGGCTTTATCTTAGGAGGGCGCCCGAGGCGGCGCTTGCGCGGGACGGGTTCGGGCTCGGGTTGCGGCGTTGCTGCTTCGGAGGGGGGTTCTGAGTCCTGGGGGGCTGGGGTGCCGTCGTCCTCTGCGTCTGGGTCGTCGTCGTCGTGGTCGCGGGGGGATACGGGGTCTGAGGTAGGGACATCGGCCATGGTCTCATCTTCCGGGTCTTCAATGGTCTGGGGTGTGTTCTCTAGAGCTTGATGTTAGTATAGCTGTTCGCGCGGGACGGGGTGAATAAAAGATGAGGAGCTCGAATTCGGGGGCATTGAAAACGTACTAAGGGCGACGGCAGCTTGCTTAGCTGCCGCTCTGCCTGGTCGTCTACCCATATTTGCGGAATGTGCAAACGCGAGGGGCAATTGCTGGGAGCTTGGGATGGAACGAGTAGCTTCCGCCGGTCTATACTTGGAATATTTGGCGTGTCACGGTCGCGAAGCTTGGCTTTGACGTTCAAGGTCACGTTTTCTGGCGTGTCGCCAATTGAGCCTTGCAAATTTCAGCCTTGTCGCCTTAGGCACAAAAATATATTGATACCTCAGGCTCAAATATACGTGATCGGCAAGTCACCTGATTTACCGATCACGTGCTTAATCATAAAACACTAGTACCCTTTTGGTTTCACACACAATTTTATGTGGGGCAATTCTGAAACGGAAGCGGCGGCGACGATTTCGGCACCATTCCGAGATCTCACGGTAATATCAAATGAGGAGCCTCTCCGCCTCATCTTTCCATGGGTACCGTGGAGAAAAAATGCGTCGTGGCAGGCATTAATTCTGGTAAAGAAGAAAACGGATTTTCCCATGCGAAGATGCGAGTGGTTGCTTTGCACACCCAAAGTATTTTTCTTTTTGCTTGCTGGGGGTTTTAATCGAGAGGGCTACGTTTTCCGAGATACTGTATACAGTACCAATACTATGTATGGTATACTCGAGTACGTATATTCATACTTCCCGCCGCTGGGCCAATTCCGGACCCTGGATCCTCCGGCAGCCAACATGAATCGCGCAAAATTTGCATGTGAATCGTGATATGAAAAATTACTCTACTCTACACCCCATGGACCGGCAGTGCCCTTGACGTCCGTCGTGCCGTCAGAAATCAGCCCTGCTCACCTCAGTTCGGGGGAATGGGAAGAAAGAGACGGTGTGTGTGTGTGTGTGTGTGTGTGTGTGGGGTTTGTGCAAGGCGGAGTGCTTGCTTTGCACGCGCTGAGCCGGGAATTGAGGACCGGGGCCCAAACACAATGTCTTGGACGGGCAATATCAAATATATCATCAGCTCTTACAAGGGAAATTTTGTTTCGCATCTGTGCCAGATACGATACGAAGGAAATGATACCGCAGTAGGTCCGTGGCGAGACGGTCAGATCTGTGCTCCCATAAGAATGGCATTATTGAAATTTCCAGCACTATGCCAAGCATCCATGCGAGGGGGCTGAGAGGAAGGCCTGAGTCAGCATGTATGGATGTATGGTAACCCTCCTCACTCGATCCCGTCTGCGCCTCTTGGCTGGTAGTGTACGGGTACGTACTGACGGACGGAAAATGTCAGAGATCTTGCTTTTTGACAGGATCCGAAAGCGGATGGAGGGACGAAGGGATGAGCGGAAGGGAAGGGATGGGAAGTTGAAGTGAGGGGGATAGACAAGACATGGCGGGCTTGGAAGGGATGGTCGCTGCCCGATGTGTGATGCCCGATACGGTAGATATTAGCTGATAAACCAAGCTTCCGATATCTTCCAGCTGGCCTGCTGAGGCTTGGGGGTCCCTTGGGATTCCTTGGGGTGATCAGAGATGAGATACTCCGCTTAAAATAACTGTTAGGGACATCGATCCGCGGCGAAGCACAGGATGGACAGCACAGAGCACCCTATCCGGTCCGACGGTGAGATGTAGATTGCTGGGTACCCCTTGGCCAGCGTATAAAAAAAGTTACAGTATGAGGGACTACTTTCGGCATGAGCGGTTGTGTTTGTAAGAGAAGGAGGCGAGTGCATGGAGAACGCTCGAGTCCTTCCTGCCTGTCTGTCTTTGCCTCTTTGCCGCCTCCGTGTCTCTAGATCCTTCTCTGCCTGCTTACTGGGCCACGGCATGGCCTGTTACACGGCCAGGATACCAGCTGCGCTTGGATTACTTGCATCGATCTCAGCTATCTCGAGTACAGTACACAGCAGCGCAGTAACCACTATGGGACTCAACAGTTAGTACCATAAGTAGTGAGTACACAGTGGGTGAGAAACAGTTTAGTGAGGGTGAGCATGAGGGACCATGAGTAAGTAAAAGGGGCGGCCTGGAGTAATCTGCTGTGTTCGTGGATTTTGTTGGGTCTTCTTGTCTGGCGTATCGGCAATCCCGCCCACATATGACGTAGCCCCGGATGGCAAAAATGTTGGGGAATAGCCGGGAGAAGGAAAGGAGAGCTTCCAGAAGGAAAACATGAGGGAAAACAAAAGGTCCGAGTGTTCATTGTAGCAGGGCGGGCGGGCAATAGCGGGTGTTTGGTCTGTCACAGGGTTTACGGTACAGTGCAGGCAGTACAGTATTGTAATAGCATTGATAGCAATATAGCAACAATTATAATATAACAGCATTCGAACGATAATAATGGGGGAAATGGCGGCAGACAACAAAAAGAAATGCATTCTTTTATTGTTTTTTCTTTCTTGCTTGCTTTGTCTCCCGGCTCAGCTCGCGCATATGTCCGAGGTGCATATGCCATGCCATGCCACAGTGGGAGTATTTTTGGTTATGTATCAGTACAGTATACGCACATAGAGTACAGTACACCGGAACCAACATCTTCTCAGCATGGTAACAAACAAACACGCATACCCAAACACTCAAACACCCCCGAGATACTCTAGTATTGTATCAGATACCCCAGGGAGGCAGCGGCTTATGACAATCAGCTCACTTGTTATTAGCTGAGATCGAATGGGGACTGGAGAGACTGGAGAACGGAGATCATATGGAGAAGGTTGAAACGAGTAAGAGAAGAGGAAAAAAATCCTTTCCCCGCCCTGCCACAGCCATCCCCTCTCCATTTTCTCCTCTAATTCCCCTCCCATCTCCTCCCCCTTCGTCCAGGCCGAGAATGACGAGGCGTTGTAGTGGTAGTTAGCAGTTTAGTTAGTAGTCTGAGCCGTGGACCGTAGATAGACCGTAGACCGCGTTGACCCCGTCCGTTCGTTGTCCGTTTGTCAAGGCTTGTGTGGTGTATGGTTGTGTGGTTTGTGTGGTGCGTGTGTGGAGCCCACAATAACACTAAGAGGACTAGATTACTACTGGACTATTACTGGACTAACTCGACTAATTGGACTAATTGGACTACTGGGACGACTAATCGACTTACCTACACGGTTACTACTAACTACTACTAACTACTACTAACTACTACTACTACTACGACTACAATGGTACTCCGTCTACTACCGTCCACTATACCACACTATTCGTACTTATTAGTACTATGAGTACTAATAGTACTATTAGTACTCCCTCCCTCCTCCCTCCCCCTACACGAGTTACTCCCGTAGCGAAGTCAAAATCCCCAAAAAACCCACCTCTTCCCCCATAATCCCAAATAATCGTGCTCTTTGATGGTTCATTCCATGAAAATCCGACTCCTTCCCCTTATGCCTTCTATCTTTACTCCTTCTCCTCTTCCTCCTCTACTCTATATACCCCAAAAACAATATCAAACTGGTTCTCGAATATAAACCGGCCGCCCTATATTTTTGACAACCCCCCCCCCCGCCTAGACCTAACGAAAATCGACCCCGCCTACGCGCTGTCTCCCACTACACTACTCCGATCCGCTCGTCGTCATTTGCATATGGACTGCTGCTGCCCTTCAACATCTACAAAATAACCATTTGCTTCGGAGCCAAAAGCTTCACACGCTCCCTTGCAGTACTGTCGAACCTGCTCACGAAATCTACCTACGAATCTACGAATCTGCCACCTTGACGCCACTTAACGATTGCCGCCTATACCACAACAATCAATCCAGTACCGTTTTCATGCACATTGCGACTACCTGGGATCCGAGATACCTGTATACACTCTGAAAATGACGGGAACTGAGACAGCTTCGAGCGGTGGCGCCCAAGACATGTTGAGGAAAGCGACACAGGCCATGATGTCAAGGTACGGCAAATCCTATCCCCCCAGACACGTTTGTGTGGCTTTTGTTTGCTCCGTTGGAACTGCTGGCGCCTTTGGGAGAGTCGCGGCTTCCCAAATATAAAGGCGACCTGTGCGGCTCCCAAAATTGTTTTCCCATGCTTCAGTTTCATAATCGCACCTTCCCTGGAACGTTACTTCGGGATACCCCGCGGTAGATGTATCTTTGCTGCAGCACTGTACTTACCTCGGGGCGAACATATCCCGGTTGGATCAAAGCTTATCACAGCTGATGCAACTGCATCTGTTCCAGCACCGCCCTGCTCTGAGAAGAATGAGACAAGAAGTTTTGTGATCATTCGGGCCGGGTCCTCGATACTACACTGTTGCCTCAAAACCCCGCTCTTTTACTTCGTCGACAACCATGTATCTGTCGCCGCGTTCAGAAAACGGCGAACTGCGTCGAATATACCTGGACGACCAAGCTGACAAGACTATGTTCTTTAGTAAACCTGGCGAAGATGACGCGAACGATCACATTGACTCCGACACTCCTCGCTCGGGAGTCGCGACACCGAAACCTGATCCGTCCGATAAGCGGTTGCCTGGGATTATGCACAGTTATTTTCAGGTTGGTCTCAATTCTGGTTCTTCTGAAAATCCAATTTCCGTTCCACTTGAGACTCCTGCAATTGGGACCGAGGCGGAGAACCCGCCTGTGCTCCATGTGCGGGAGACGACGACGGAGCTTGATGAGAATCTGTCAGCAACAGGAAGTTCTAGTCGCGAGAACTCAAGTGGCGATAGTGAGGGTTCTCCTTATCTCTTGCCACATGAGAAAACAGAACGCCGAGCTTCGTCAGCGGCAGATGGCGCGTCACACAATCCACATCCATACCCAACCCCGCCGGTTTCCAAACCACCTTCCGTTCGAAAGTTGAAATTCAACGATTCGACTGCTGAAGATGGGGAAGCTGCGAATCCGGAGCTTGCATCTCCTACATCCCAGATTTCGTTACCACATCACAAGACCATATCAGAATCCATACTTCCCAAATTTGGCGCTTCTTCAATGTTGAAGACGTTATCCAACATCTTGACTCCTTCGAACGTCCTTGCCTCCCATATCTCGACTCCAAAAGAGCCAACTCCTACCACGACTGAACCAGATACCCCAATTCATTCCCGTATTGCTTCTGGTTCAGTTTCTGATTCTTTATCATATGATATGCTCAAGAAGCTAACGATTGGCGATGAAAAGAGCCATCCTGCGACACCCACACGAGCACTCTCGAACAACACTTCAACTTCGGACACTAGTGACCATGGCCACGAGCAAGTTCACAAGAGGCCCTCGGGCCTGTCTGAGACGAAGTCGAGCAGCTCTGATATAGGCGGTGCACCCGTGAGGGCACCACGAGGAAAGCTAACCGTGAAGATCGCCGAGGCACGAGGCCTGCGCCGAAGCAAGGATCCCTACGTTGTAGCAGTGTTCCAACGCAATGAGCTTGTTTCCAAGGGCCCGCGATCCGAGGATGAGGATGATGAAGATGAAGACGCGACGATAAGCCCACCTCCGGGTGGTATCCCAATCTCGCGCCAACCCAGCGACTCTGGCAGGCCAATGGCGATTCCAATGAAGAGCCGCCAAAGCAGCAATACCAGCGACCCGGAACCTCGAGACTTCAAGGTTAAAAGTCGTCGATCGATGACTAACCCGAAGTGGGATACGGAAGCTGTCTTGTAAGTGTGCCACGAAACCCATTCCTCTCAACATTAGGCTAACTTGTAAAAGTGACGTTGTTGGCGATGATTCTAGGGTCAGCATTAGCGTCTACGACCGTGGAACCTTGACCGAGGATTTCTTGGGTCACGTAGACTTCAACCCCGAGCTATCAGAGTATGACACGGCTCCGGTTAAGGGCTGGTATCCTCTGCGGGACAGAAAGGGCGAAGAGGACTCTTCGATCGGCGAAGTATATGTTGAAATTTCGTTCGAACGGACGGACAAGAGACATTACGGCCCAGAAGATTTCCAAATCCTCAAGCTCATCGGAAAGGGCACATTCGGCCAAGTCTATCAAGTCCGAAAGAAGGACACGAAGAGAATTTATGCCATGAAGGTCCTCCAAAAGAAGGTCATTGTGCAGAAGAAGGAGGTTGCACACACTGTTGGTGAGAGGAATATCTTGGTCCGCACAGCTATGACCGAGTCTCCCTTCATTGTCGGCCTCAAATTTTCGTTCCAAACACCTACCGACTTATATCTCGTCACTGACTACATGTCTGGTGGCGAACTCTTCTGGCATCTACAGAAGGAAGGCCGCTTTGATGAAAAGCGTGCCAAATTTTACATCGCAGAGCTTATTCTTGCGCTTCAGCATTTGCATGTGCACGACATTGTCTATCGCGATCTCAAGCCAGAGAATATTCTGCTTGATGCCAATGGACACATTGCACTCTGCGATTTTGGCCTGTCAAAGGCAAACTTAACGAAGAATGATACAACGAACACATTTTGCGGGACCACAGAGTACCTCGCACCTGAGGTACTACTCGACGAGGCCGGATACACCAAGATGGTCGATTTCTGGTCACTTGGTGTACTGGTATTCGAGATGTGCTGTGGCTGGAGTCCCTTTTACGCGGAAGATACCCAACAAATGTACAAGAATATTGCCTTTGGGAAAGTCCGCTTTCCCAGGGATACCTTATCGACAGAGGGCCGTAACTTTGTTAAGGGCCTTCTGAATCGCAACCCCAAGCACCGTCTCGGCGCTATCGACGACGCGGAGGAGCTCAAGAGACACCCATTCTTTGCTGACATTGATTGGGAAGCTCTCACGAAGAAGCTCATCACACCTCCCTTCAAGCCCAAGCTCAAGTCGGAGACGGACACCTCGAACTTCGATCCTGAATTCACCAACGCCCTTAACGGCGCCTCGTCGCTCAACGCACGTGCTGCTGCCCTGGCTGCCGGTATCGTGACCTCGACTCCGCTGTCGCCTGGTATGCAAGCCAACTTCAAGGGCTTCACCTTTGTGGACGAGAATTCCATCGATGATCACTTCCAAGACCGCACCAAGTACGACATTGATGAGATGGACGAGGCGTGGGACGACACCAAGACGAAGCGCATGAGCGGCATGAGCGGCATCGTCAAGTCGCATAACAACGAGGATAGCAGCATGATCAACGGCGAGCATTTCGATATGTAAAAGCCGTGGTAGTTGGTTCGTCGAAAGAGGAGGATCTATATATCTTTTATCCCTGGTTTCCATCATTATCATCATCATCATCAATCATCATCATCGTCGTCATTGGGCTGTTGTTGTTTTTTGGTATCGACACGCATAGGTTGCGGAGTTTAGTATAGTCTTATCTTTGTTGTCGTCGCTTGCTTCGCTGCTTGCTCGCTTGCTTGCATTTTTTTGCATTTTGGATAAAGGCGTATATCTTGTGTTGGCTCGAAGACGGTGCAACGACCCGGCCATTCGTTGTTTGGAGACGGGATGGGATGGGGAGACGAGGGGAGGGGGTGTGCTTGGTGTCCTAAGCCTCGGAGGATGATACCACAAGCAAGTTTTTTTGAAAGTTTTTTGGAGAGGGTGGAAGTAGTGAAGAGTGGTTTTCATGATGAATAGTTGTTGCTTGGCTGGCTATGGAGACGTCCAGTGAGGAACTGTGAGGAACTCGTTGGATGGCGGATGGGGGGTGTGATGTTTTGTATCTCTCTTCGCACCGTAGTTAGTCAGGAATGCTTGGGTCATGAATATTGTGCTTTGCTGTGCTGTGATTGTCTTTTTGCGTGTGATTGTTGTGGTTTGGGGTCGGAGAGGGGTGGTCTTGAAGTCATGGATGTGTTTTGGGGTGTGAGGAGATGACAGGATCCCGTAGGTTGTTTGGTAGTTGATGCCAGTGATTGCATTGCAGGTTGGTGTGTTTTCTTTCGTCCTATCTGTCTTCTGGAGTGATCCGTACTGGCGTGGAAGTCGATGTATGTGTTTGTGCTTTGTTGTTCGTAATATATGTGGCTAATATTTTATATTTATTCAAAAGGAAAAAAAAAAAAAATACTAATACTTCGCACAATCAGCGGTCTTCGTATGGTGCAATCAATATATATCCACGATTGCCGCCTAAGAAAGAATTAGTCCTCCGAATTGTAAATGGAAATGGAATGCAAACTATCCGGTCACTCACAGAGTGTTCTCAGCATATTCCAAACTCTGTGTGCACGCTGTGCTCCGGCGAGGCATGCTTTTGAGATATTAAATTACGACACGCAGATTTACTTCCTCCTACCCATGGTAATCAATACGGTGGATAGCTTTATCATACTCTATGCAAAATAGGAATACCTGTCTTTAATGATGTGATTTTTGTGCCATTGAGTTTTTATATATATTTATAGAGCCCCGTACGAGAATATATGAACACCAGACCTCTACGGATGCAGTCCCTAGCCGGAGCCTGTTGTTATTTGACATTCTACTGTGCTATATTTACCCTGATCCTCGATTTAAACCCCTTTAGTTACAAGTATATTTCTGTCAAATGTGATGGGTGCTGTTTCTCGCCAGGATAAATATTCAGGGGAGAGCCGTGAATTTAACTTATATACCTCACAACCTGCATATCATTCAAGCTGGAGAATATCGAAGAATGCAATACCCCTCACAGATCAGCCTGACAGATTGACAAACCATTGTTGAAATTTCACGGCAATTCACAGCACAGTAGCATAAACACACCCCTCAAATCACCCAAAAACGCGTAAAGACACAAAAGTAACGATCAAGTACAAGATCTATGCCGGGATTGATATACATATGGCCTCTCATACCACTCTAGAGTGTTCTAAACCATCACAACCGTCTTTAGGACCATCGACACCGAGCAATCTAGTGCTTGGCAGACTCCTCCTCAGGCTCCTCGAACCAATCCTGCTCCACGGCGGCCTCGGAGCCAGCCTCAGCCTGGCCCTCGATCTCAACAGTCGAGTCCTCGTAAGCCTTAAGCTCCTTGGCGATGTCGGCCTCCTCGGGGGAGGTAGGGGTCTGGGGGGGGTTGAACTTCAGGACGTGTCCCTCGGCGTCGGTTGCCTTGACTGGGGCGGGCTTGTAGGCCTTGAGCTCCTTCAGGTACATGTCCTGCACGAGGTCGGCTGTAGAGGAGGTAGTTAGAATCTTGTATATACACGCAATTGGAGATGTAGTGTCAAAAAGGGAGTCGTACCTTGACGGACAGCAGTCGGGGTGATGATGGTGCGCTTGGAGATGAACTGGCTCCGCGCGAGGCGGGCGAACGAGGAGCGCTGGGGGAAAATCAGTAATCGTTCATCAGCAAGAGATCAATGGCAGCGTACCGAAGCGCGGATAGACTGTGCGAGCATGGTGACGAGGTGAATGGGGCTCAATTGACCGTTGACAGACAGCTTCCAGCACCTTCAAATCTGTTCCGGGAGTCGTCGAAACGCTAGCCGAGACGAATATCGCCAGCATCACGTGGTCGCGAGAAGTAGCCGCACGAGTGGCTCTTAGCGCCGCTTTCGTGGCGTGTGCGTATATGTGACTGCGACACACCAGCCCTGCCTCATTCTTTTCTGCGTCATTCCACGTCCAACGTCTGCTTCAGCACCCACCGCGAAGAACGACTTACCCATCGCCGAAGGACCTACAAAGTTGCTGGCCATCTTGATAGCGACAGGTAAACCGTCCTCAGCCGATCTTTCTACAGTCTACGGGGTTGGATATTCGACTTCGGAGACGCCTTTACTGGTTCAGATCGATCGCAGGTGTGCAGCGTAGCCCGGTTTCAACTATCCTGACTTAGGAGCCAGTCTCTCAACTTCAAGATACTCATTCATTCAGTCTATCGTCTTTAAATCTCATACTTCACCTTGTGCGTTGACTACTTTCGACGGTCTGCTGAGATCGAAGCGTATATCGCCACAGCCTCGGCTTCACTTCAACCTCACCGAACACCAAGTAGAACCCAAGTGACAGCCTTGCAGTGATCGCTTTCAACAGCGCGAACCTTCAAAGCGTCACTTCTTCAGTTGGCACTGGAGTTCTCTCCAGACCAAACCGCCAAACTGCATTCTCCGCTTTTCGTCAAGTTCCATACGAAACGACTCTGCACAACACCCACAAAAGACCTGAAAACACGCTTTCTCGTTACCAAGAAGAAGAAATCTCTGCCCAAAGAGAAGGTTTCCCCGCGACAGATCTTATGTGATACTAGAAATATATACCACAAGAAGAACGCATACGAACCCAAGATGGCTACTACTACCGCCACCGCTCCTGGCGAGACAGACCCATATATCGAGAACCTGAATATGCAGATGATATGCAAGGAGTGCAAAGAGTTCCCGCCCAACCTGGTCGAAGAGTTTTCCTCTGGCGACATGGTCTGCGGCTCCTGCGGCCTCGTCCTTGGAGATCGGATTGTCGATACACGTTCCGAGTGGCGCACTTTCGCAAACGATGACCAAGGCAACGACGACCCATCTCGTGTCGGAGACGGCGCGAACCCACTCCTCAACGGATCCCAGCTCTCCACCACCATTGCATTTGGCGATGGTTCTGGCCGTAGCCGCGATCTTCAGCGCGCACAGAACAAGTCCGCCCATGACAAGAGCACCAAGAACCTTTTGGCAGCATACAAGGAGATCGGCGCCCACTGTGACGCTATTGGAATCCCCAAGACCGGCGCTGATGTAGCCAAGCATCTGTTCAAGATGGTGGATGATGCGAAAGCATTCAAAGGGAAGTCCCAAGAAGCCCTCATCGCCGGGTGCATCTTCATCGCCTGCCGCCAGAGCGGAGTGCCCCGTACCTTCCGCGAGATCTACGCCTTGACGAAGGTTTCGAAGAAGGATATCGGCCGCACCTTCAAGGCGCTGGAGAAGTTCTTCGCCAGCGACGAGAACAAGGCGGCGCTGACAAATGGTAAGTTGTTATTGCTATACACACTAATCTATTCTCCCATATTAACCGCGTGGTGTGTGAAGGCTCCCTCGCGCAAACGGACGCGTACCAAGCGACGACCTCTACGAACGCCGTAGACCTCGTCCTGCGCTTCTGCTCCCAGCTCGGCCTGCACGGCCAGCAGTTCGTCAAGGTCTCCCAGGGCCTCGCGGACAAGGTATCCACCATGGGCGACCTCGCCGGCCGCTCCCCACTCTCCGTCGCCGCCGCATGCATCTACATGGCCAGCCACCTGCTCGGCAAGCCCAAGAGCGCGCGCGAGATCGGCAACATGGCTGGTGTCAGCGACGGCACCATCCGCACCGCGTACAAGTTCCTGTACCAGGACCGCGAACGCCTCATCGAGCCTGAGTGGCTCGCTGGCGGGAAAGGCAAGATGGAGAATCTGCCTGCCAACTGAGCCTGCTGCTGCTTCATGCGGCGGCGCCACGAAAGGAGTGACATCCCTACTTCGTGGCTGCGTTGGCTTTTTTGCGGATACCCCGCCTTTTGAGTCCTGCTCTGAGCTTGATGCGCCGGATTTTTTTTGCTACAAAACGGTTTTTTTGAACGCGCTACATCGGTGATTCGATATTCGCGCGCGCTGATACTGTTACTCTGCATATCTCGTCTTCCATCTCGGAGTTTTTTTTTGCGGAAAGCTCCCCTGTCCCAGCAGGGAGAGAGGGGTCACGAACGGAATGAGATGTAATTACACAACAACACACAACCTCTATTATTTCTCTCGTGGTGAGAGTGTGCTCTCACACTCTCACCACGAGAGAAATAATAAGAAGAAAAGACCAAAAGCCCTCTGGAGGAGATTGTTGATAGAGGCATACATTTGCTTTGCATTGCTCTGGCGTTTTTTTATATGGGGGATGTTAATGTGGGATTGGGATGGGCGTGGCGTGAGGTCATGGGGCATTGCATTTTACATACCAAAAACAGACTCGGATGGGCAACTACTATTTTCGTAAATGGATGGGAGGGGGGAGGGAGATACAGACGCAGATACAGATACATAAAAAATAGAAAATGGGGATATAAAAAAACACTCATCCCTGTGCATACATGCATACGTGACCTTGTGAACAGTGGTAAAAGAGTGAGGAGTATAATTATCTACGTGCATTGGATTTTAATTCTAGCCCGCCCCCTTTTTCCCTAACTCCTTCCTCGCCAGGACCTGTCTCTGCCATTCAAACTCCCCATTCCATCCAAAGAAATCCAACCCAATCCAAACCAAAAGCGAGTGACTCAGGTATCAAACCATGAACAACACCAAGACAAACAGACAGAAACCAAGCGAATGTGGGTAATAAAAACCGCCGCAGAACCAGAACCAAAACTTAATATCCTAACCAAGAAACCTCTGTACCCAAACTCCACGTCCGTCGTTTTTCATGTTCTCCCTCAATCAGCTCCCTCGCGGAGTATATACACTACCCCCTTTACTTCCTACCAGAACCGCCACTTCTTCTTCCCCCCCTCTACCTCCCCACTAGCTCTCTCCCCTGCAGACACCTCCGCTACACTCTCCACCGTCGCCACCGCCGGCGAATCACTCGACCCCAACGACCCCGACCTCGGCATCACCCCGCCATCAGCCTCCACCACACCACCCACCTTCTTCTCATAACTCTCCACCGACGAACTCGCCGCCTCCCCCACCTCCATCTCATCCCCAAACCTCGGCACCACCGTGCTCGCAAACTTCCTCGCCGAAATCCCCTCCGCGAACAACCAATCCATCTCCGCGTACGTCCGTCCCCTCGGCTCCGGGATCCGGAAGAACGCGTACACGAAGCAGAGGGCACAGAAGACGACCCAGAACCACGCCGTCTTCATCCCCCAGTTGAGCGCGGTGGGATTGAGCTGGTAGGGCGTGACGACGCAGTTGAAGACGCCGAAGGCGTTGTAGCCCATGCGTGCAATGTTGATGGTCTTTGATTTCGTGCGGGTGGAGGAGAGTTCGGAGACCAGGGCGTAGGTGACGGGGCCGATGGTGCAGCCGTAGACGAGGGTGTAGAGGAGGAGGAGGGAGCCGGAGAGCCAGCCGATCAGCTCGGCGCTGAGGCCGGTGGTGGCGATGATGCCGCAGATGGTGAGGACGAGGGTGAGGAGGAAGAGGCCCCAGAGCTCGATGGTGCGGCGGCCGAAGCGGCCGAGGAGGCACCAGGATATGGCTGTGCCGACGAGACCGAGGGCGTACTAGGAACGTTAGTATTTATAAGTGTGTTTGAGGACCTGGAGACTTACCTGGACAATAACGAAGTTCCAAGTTTGCTCGGCCGCCATGCCTGCACGCTGGAAGAAATATGGCGACCACTGCATGAGTGCTGAGCCACTCGCATTTTGGATAACCCACGTGAACGTCGAGATCTCTGTGCGTCTGCGGTTGACGCCACGGAAGCAATCGAGATATCCCGTGCCCGTGCCATTAGTCTCACGGAGCTCATCAGCATTGGTGAGCTGAATCATGGCGAGCTGGCCGTCGATAGAATAACCTTCTGGCGCGCGGCTCTGGGACACAAGTTTAGTGAGGACCTTTCGCGCCTCATCGGTGCGACCCTTTCGAACGAGCCACCAGGGCGACTCCTGCGCCCACAGCGAGAAGATGAAGATAGGGAGAGGAAAGACCCATTGCAAGCCAAGCGGGATCTGAATCGACAACATCGTCATATTATTGACCAACGCCCTCTGCGTAACCGCACCAAGACACTGCCCAATAATCCAACACACATTACTCCAAGCCGTAACATACGCCCGAATGGGCGTCGGACACACATCTGACGCATAATTCGTCGTGAGCGTCTGGAACACCCCCCAAGGCAGTCCACACAGCAACAGCCCAACCAAGAACGTCGTCAGACTCCCCGCAAAAAACACTATAAAGATAAACGACGACAGCGCCACCAGCGACGCCATAAACGTCCTCTTATACCCAAACCGCTCCACGAGCCAGCCACTCAGCAGCACACCCGCCATCTGCCCAACCGTCGGCCCAATCACAATCGCCGACTGCCACGACGCGGGGATCTCGCACACCTTGCCATCTAGGGACGCATCTGGACACTGGTAGCGCCGACGGAATACGGGGTTGGTAAGGAAGCCCGTGATGAGAACGAGATCGAAGCCCTCCATGATACACGCACAGGACAGGATAATGGCTTGTAGCACGGCAGGCCAGAAGGCGCGCACGCAAGTCCAGGTGCTCATCTCTTTCTCGACGGCGGTCGCTTGCCGTGCGAGCGGGACGCGCTCCTCGCGCTCGGCGGCGTCCTGGGCCCGCAGGGTCTCGGGCGCGATGGCCGTGCTGTCAGGACCAAAGATGCTGGTGATGGGAGGAGATTCGGCGACTTCATCTTCTTTTTCGTTTTTGGGGCGGCCCGCGAGGCGCCCGGCGGCGTTGGTGAAGGCACCCATGACGGAGGAGACGGGGAAGCTTGATTCGAAGGGTATCGAGGGCGCCACGGCTCTCGAATCGAATTGCTGGTAGTGGTGGATGATTCGTAGGCGCGTTAATGAATGTTTGGAACGCTCTTATCTTATACTACTGATTGATATATGGATAATTTCTCGTAGAACTCGGGAAATAAGGAGGAAAGATATGATGATGTGAGGGGTTTGCGGAGAGAGAAGATGGAGATGGGGGATGGAGATGTAGTAATGAGCGGGGGATATAAGACGATATTGACAGAATGAGAGGGCTTCTTGTAGATGCAGGCGTGACCTACCTGTTTAGCTTACCATGAACCCTCCTAGTATGAGAATCTGGGACTGGGCTGATATGATGGGAAGGAGCGAGTTGACTGGATGAAGCTGGTGGTATGGAGACCACATGACCTCTAGAGTCTGCGCGGACCAGATTTTGACAGCTGGTCCGAGAAGTTAAGTGTATAACTAAAATAAAAACGGACGAGGAAGGAACTATGGGGAAGCGGTTCTCCATGGGGTGTTCCTTCCTATTATATCACCTGGGTCCAATTAGTCCCCTTGTGCTGCCATCGACAGTACAATCGCCAGTTGTATATCAAAAAGAAGAACATCATACTCCCCTATCCTCATTCCCAGGGTAAAAATGTATCCAAAGAGTCCAAAGAATTCACATCCCATTGCTGGTCGTCACTTACGATCATGACAGCCGACAGACGACATGGCATGGCGGGAGGCGCGAACCTTAAGCCTAGCGCCGACCAATAGCCACCCACCGCCGCTCCCTCGTCCGTCATACAACATCATAAAAGCATCGGCAGCAGCGGCATGTGACACTTTCGTACGATCCCCCACGGGGTGGACCGTGGCTTAGAAGTAATAATTATATTTTTCTCTTCTCCAACCTAGCTTCTCCGAATAATAATAGTAGTAATAGTAGTAATGGTAATAGTAATAGTAATAGTAGTAGCAACAGCAGTAGCAGTGTGAGTACCAGCCCACCCACCACCCCATCCACCCAACCAAACTCCGCGCTCCCCGCAAACGGACTGAAATCAATACACAACAAACAAGTTTTTACATCTCCCCTACCTCCTCAAACTCCCCACCCGCCCAAGGGCATACCACCTCCTCGTCCTCGTACTGGCCGTATCCCTAATATCCCTCCCCCCCATCCCCGTCTCCAGTACCCCCGTCCCCTCAACCCCATCCGTCGGACTCGCACCCGTACTCAGTCTCCGCTCCCAATGCACCCTGCTGCTCGGGCCGCGGGACTCCATACTATGCGACGTCGACGGCCTCGGAGCGTCAACTGCAGTAGCGCATCCACGAGGGTAGCGTGAGATGGGTGGTGGGGTAGCAGAGGCATCACGGATGTCTTCTACGACTGTGATTCGTTTGGGAGCCGATATATCCTTAGTGGTAATAGGGGGTTGTTCGCTACCCCCACGCGTAAACGCCGGTGGCGGCATCTGCGAAACAGCCGCTGACACCGACCGGCCTAGACCAAGCATCTTAAACAGCCCGCGCTTCTGCGGCTCCTCTATAGTTTTCTGCGGCGACGCCTTGGGTCCATGAGGCGGCGGCTCTGGCGCATCTGCTTCCGCGCGCGCAGCTTGGAGGCGACGAAGACGTTTCTCGTTGCCTGCTGGGGAGGCAGGGTTAGCGAGGGAGGAGCGGCGTTCCGGAGGGGCGGGGTGGTATGAGGATTCGATTTGTGCGGCGAGGGAGGCGTGCGGGTCTTTGGTGTAACCGCTTGCGGAGCGCTCGTAGCGGTAGATGGTGGGTGTGATGTCGTTGTTGGTAGAGGCGTCGAGGGGCTTGCGCGACCGGATGGGAATGTCGTCGTCGCGGCGGTTGAACATCACGTCGCGGCCCCAATCTTTCTTGTAGTCTTCGCCGAAGGAGAACATCTCTGGCGCGCGGAATGTGACTGGCCTAAGGTTCTCTCGTGCAGCAGAGACCCACGGGTCCATGGTGCTTGTTGCCTCGCTGGCGATGTCCGAGTTCGTCTCTGTGACCTCGCTCTGTGTCGCTGTGTCCCAGCCATGACCGTCGCGGCGGCTCGTGATGGTCTCGGCGGCGCTGCGGGGGCGGCGGAGTCGGGCTAGGTCGTATTCGGGGCTGGTTTGGGCACGGCTCAGGTAAGGCCTGTTATCATCGTGTTCCTTTGTCTTTCTGGACACGAAGCTAGTCGCGTCGGCGTTGAGGGTATCCGTTGAATTTGAGTTCTTGTACTGCTGCAGCGAGTTGGTGCTGAACGTGTCTGGCGTGGGAGGCAGGGCGCGTTGTTCGAAAGACTGCAAGTCCGTCCTCCGGATGTTGTCCTGCTTCGCAGGCACAGACCTCGGCGGATCATTCAATTTGTGATCCGACGTGTTTTGCATGAGACGAGCTGCGATGGCTGGCCCATTACGCCTCTCAAGCGTGCGCTGGAGCTTCTCGAGTCTCTGGAGCGGCGACTTAACCACGTCGTTCATAGACAGGAATTGTCCTACGGCGACAACACCCGGAACTCGTCCAGATGCTTTTCGCTCCATCGTGTTTGCATTTTTCAGGCCGTCTCCCACCCATTGGTCCACGGATGTGGCGTTCATAAAGCGGTTTGGCTCGGGCGAATCCAGGTTCTCATATTCCAAGTCGAGGCTGTCCAGATCCTGGCCATTGCTCTTCGCCCCATATACACTTATGAACGAGCTCTCGCTCAGGATGCTCAGGCGGGGGCTGTTCATTCCATCCAGTTCAGAAGTCATGTCGTCACCCTTTGCGCCATTATCTTCTGATAGTCTGGGTAAGCTCTGGTCACGGGGTATGTAAAGGCTGCGCAGAGCCTCGGTCTCCTCAGTCCGCTCGGAAAGGAAGGAGGGCATCCTTGCGAGCGACCTCGAATGCGATTCCTGGCGTCTGTGCCCTACGGGGGCAATGTCGTTGTTGGCGCGATACCGGGGGTCGTCTGGAAGCGAGCTGCCCACGATCTGGCTATTTGTTCCGCTGTTTGTTCCACTGTTGATGGTGCTGTCGTCGCGGTCACTCAAGTAGAGACTCGTCGCTGCTTGGAGGGACCTGACTGCATTTCGTTCCTCCATGAGTTTGTCGACCTTCTCTTCAAGCTCGATTATGACGTTGACGGCCTGTTCAATGGCGACGTCCCGCTTAGCCAGTTCAGAAACCAATTGCTCGTTCATATCTTGAAGCTCATGTTGTTGCTTAACCTGCTCCTCTAAATCCTCCAGGCGTTCTTCAAGCTTCGATTGTTGCTCCTTTCGGTGGTGTAATTTGAGTTTGAGATCAAAGTTCTCATTTAATAAAGCGGAAACTCTCTGAATAGCAAAGCACGTTAGTATCACACCCACGACGAGCGATATGATATTCTTACATCTTCCGTTGCCTTGACGCCCAATTTCTGCTTCCCATTCGCACGATCAGCTCTCCGATCCGCCGACCCAGGCGCCTCCAATTCTTGTTCGCGCCCACCCCGCCTCGGGCCCGCCGGCGAACTCTGCGATCCGCGCTGCATATCCTGATACGCAGCGGCATCTCTGCTCTTCCTGCGCTCATGCAGCCTCGCCGCCTTCATCTCGCGGAGCTTCTCCTGTAGCAGGTCTCCGCCCTGTCCCTGTCCCTCTCTGCCACCTTGCTCTCCGGCGTCATGCATCTTGCCTCGATCGCTCCGTATGTTTTGGATTCGGTGGTGGGGGAGGTTCGAAGAGGAGGTGTTGGAGCTTCCTGCTGTGCCGCGGGACTGGAGGGAGGCGCTGGACCCGGGTGGTCTTGTTCGCTCTGGTGTGGGATGGCGGTCGATTTCGCGGGTGTCCATGGTGTCGACTTTATGTTATGTTTGGTGGTGGGGCTTGGTATGATGCGGTGCTCCCGGGCTACCCTGTATGTGCCCAAGCAGGCGAGTGTTGTCCTTTCGTTTGCAGTATAATGCTAGAACTGGAATTGTTGTTGTTGTTGTTAGAGAGAGTGTTGGAAACTGTCGTGTGACGTTGAAGTCAGTCTGTAGGTAGCCAGAGGCTTGGATGCAAAGCCAGCCTGTTTGCGCGCCGTTGCAGGTTGGTTGAGATTGGCGAAGAGGTATAGGCTGAGACGAAACTGCACGTCTGGTTGTTTAAAGCACGGGGTGGATTTTTATTCTTTCTTTTCAGCTCCCTGGGTTGCAGTCGCCCTCCTTACATTGCGTATGTTTATGCTGACGATGGAGCACTGTGCAAGCACGTCGACTCAAGGAGAGTAAGAAAGTGAGACAGCGAGTTCCAGAATGCGTACAGGTGAGACGAGACTGGGTAGTGGAGATAGAAGGAAGGACCTTTTCTTGAGCGCCGTTGGACGAGAAGACGGGATGCACGACAGGTGGTATGCAGGTGAGGGAGGACTGGGTCAAGAAGGAGGGAGGAGGAGGTCGTTGCACTTCTTCCCCGTCAGCTGGATGTGCCACCGCCCTTACTGGATTCTGCTTTCTGGGCTGAGCCTTTTTTACTCCTGAGCCCATCGGGATAAAAAAACCCAGGATCTCATGGAGCTGCCCGGGGGTTGATCCACTACTCTGCCCAGCTTGCAGTGCCAGCCCCATATACCGGGGGGTTATCGATAGACGACGCGGTCACAGATAGCACATACTGTAGCACATTTTAGTACGTGACTTGCTACCCATATTAATTTAGCCAAGTCACTTTTACATTGGCCCCACGAACGGTTGGCCCAACCAGGGTGTATACTGTACTCAAAGTAGATAGTATTATGTATTTGAACGCTGTATTAAACGGGATAACTGATATAACATCCCCCTTGCGGCGTCGTTACTTCCTCTAAAAACCGAGTGAAAAGAGTGAAAAGAGGTGAAAAGGGGGTTTCAAAGCGTGAGTGATAACGCGTCTGGTTGGCTGCACAACAGCACTATCCTAGCAATTTAGCAGGGGCAGGTACAGTTGGTACAAGGCGGTCAGGGAAGACGGTTGGTTGGGCACGGCCCTTGCCGATGCCCCGACGCGCTGCCACGGCCACTAATGCATCCCAGCCACCGCGAGCCAGGCCGCTGGGGATTAAGAGGGGAGTACGGGGGAAGGCACGGGGAGGACGGGGAGATCGGGAAAAGGGACTGTGGAATGTGAGGGTGGGAGGACAAGGACAGGTCAGGTACGGCGGCTCGGTGCGCGGTCTGGTATAACAGAGCACAGAGTAGAGTTCGGAGAAAAAAAGAGGCATGGTATGTCGTGTACGAGTCAATAAATATCTAATATGGCGATGATGAGCGTCATGGTACGCAGAGACCACAGTGCAGGAGAGTAACAGCTAACATTAGAGTATCCGTAGAGTCTTCTAATATCCACAACTGGCCACCAAGAAACCGGTAATCCCGCTGCAACTGCCACCAAGATCGCTGTAGAAGACTCCTCACCTCCCCACACTCCAAGCCTGCAAAGTACTTTCCATAGTGCTTACTATCCCTCTTTGTGACAGCACGTGCGAAAATCGCTGCATCCGGAAATGTGACGAGTTTAATCCCATCCCTCTCGCTGAGATTTTTAGTATTAGTCTGTTTCATGTCCATCGTTGGCGCTCTGTTGGCGTTGGCGGGGTCGTCATTTTCATAATTTCCAACACAGCCAACTCTCCCACCAACATACGGATTAACCCCTCGCGTCCGGGAGGGGAGGTGGTGGGTGTTACAATGATTCATTCCTCCGCCTGCCTGTCTGCCTGTCGCCTTCCTTCTCGTCCTGTGAGCTGCCGTCCCGAACGGGTCTCGGCTGTACCCAGTGTTGCTCAGAGACATGGACGGCACCTTAGGAGGAACTACACTCTAGAAGGCTGTGTTGTATTGGAGGCAGGTGATGTGAAAGGGTTAGCTATAGAGACTGTTGTTCTAAACACGATAGACACTAGCGATTCCTCGTTGCCTTTTGATAGGACATGGCACGGTGCTTTGCCCCGTTGTTGACACAGCCGAGAGCTTGTCTTAGATACTCTAATATGGTGTGGAGGGCTACTATATTGCCGTCTTAAACGCATTTGGCAGTCAGACACAGGGAGGCGAAGGCGATATTGATGATAAGTTGGCCACCGCCGCATGCAGCAGGAAAACATATAATCGAGAAAGAAAATGGCTTGGTGAGAGAACACGAAGAGCGACTCAACCTGTAGATAACTATTTCTAACCATCCCTCCTGACGTCAACGTGAACCCCTCACGCCTTCCCCTCAGCTCGACCACGCGTCAACCGCGTCGACTATCGTCTTGTTTATGCCATGCCATGCTAATTCCACAAACGCCATTCCTAACCCAAACGCCACTGCTAAGACATCACTCCACCGGCGCTACCGTGCCGCCTCTTGCACCTTATCCCCCGTATTTGGCGCCTCGTCAATGAACTGCGGCACCTCGTCGACCATGAAGCTCGGCGTGGCCTCGCTCTGTCCCAACCCCTCAAACTCCATCTCATCGCCCAGCGCCTCGAGCTCAGCATCCAACTCCGCCTCATCCACATCCTCCGGCACATCATAACTCCGACTAATGCTCTCCTGGATATCATTCCCAATATCCATCAAATCCGCCATCTCATCCTGCATCCTCTCGATCTTATCGATATCAATCTTCCCATACTGCTGCTTCAAGCTCTTATTGGTCTGCTTCATCACATCCACCGTCGTCATCACGTTCTTGAGATTATCCGTCATCATCCCCGCCTGCTGCATGTTCCACGACTGCTGCTCCAGCTGCTCGCGCTGGCCCTCGTACATCTTGCGCCGCTGCAGCACCTTCAGCGCCTTCTGCTTGATCGCGTTTTTGCCGGGGCCGTCGCGCATTTTGGACAGCTTGGCCTGGTAGGTCGAGAGCTCGGCGTTGATGCTGGCGAGCTTGACGTCGATGGAGGAGACGCGGCCGTCGACCTTGAAGGGGGTTAGTTGCAGTTTCGCGGGGTTGAAGGTAAGGGGATATGCTCACATTGCTAATTGCGCCATCGAGCGTGGGCTTGGGACCCGTGCTCTTTGCGCCGAAGAGGCGGTTCATTGTGCTGTGAGCTGTGGCGGACACAGGTGCGGGCAGAGTTGAAACAACGCTGAAGATTTGCCGCTCCAGGCAGGAATGAGTAAGTGAGTGAGTGAGTAGAGCCTCGTAGAGTAAAAGCGTAGAGCAGTAGTTGCTGGTATCAGCTTCAGAGGTCAAGAACTCCCTGGGTATCTTTGTTAAATCGTAGGGAACTCAAATAACACAGCTGCCTTGAGGGGTATGGATGGCAAAGTTGTATCTCCGATGCGAATAGCCCACCGTAGTTCTCTGGTCTTTCGTCATGTCTTGCTGTACTTGCCCTCCCGAACGTCCATTTTAGGTCTAGCGGCCTATTTCGGCGAGATTATCACGTGGATAGTGGAGTTGATGGCTGTACAGGTCATCCATGCCCTGGGCCTAAGGCTGGGCATCACGTTGTGTTGGGCAACGGAGGGCAAAATAAACAGCTTAAATCATCACCAAGAATACCATTATTTAGAAGCTCTGAGAGCGAGAATCTCCTCTCTAGTCAGTATATTTCCCTGCTTATATCTGATCTGCTTTCCCAGGGATAAAGGGGGATTGCTAACGTGAGGTTCGTTGCTTCTCACAGGCCAGAACCTTGGACAGGGATTTTGCCGGGAGAGATTCGCAACGACCACCACCAGCGACCGACCGCATCATAAACGTCGTGTTTCCCCGTTCTACCACGCTGCCTTCACGACCGCAAAAACCCTCTCGTGCCCGCGCTCGAAAGCATCTTATCCTCCCCCTCTCTTCGCGACGACCATTTTCCGACTTTGTACTTATACTTTGTTTCTTGATGCCAATTACGATACCCAGTGCTGGTCTCCGCGCTCTGTAATTTCAGCTCGACCCAGAGATAGCGTGACCTTTACCAGAAAAGCTTGTTTCTGCACGACGACATCTTTCTCAAGAGTATATATTTTCTTATAAAATGTAAGCTGAACCGAGGCCCTATCCAAGTCCCAGACGCGGTGGAGTCACCTCACTCTCACCGCCGGGCAGCAGCCAACGAACGAGTTATTTCGTGTTGGGCCTGTTGAATCCTTTGCCCGACAGCGCTGACAATGAGCCCCTGTGCAGTCTTCTTGACGGCATATTCTGCCCTTCCACCTGTGATACCCGTACGAGCGTGAACGACCGCGGACCCCCATACGACCCTCTCCGAGCAAACGACTACCCGTATGAACAATTACCCGGCGCATCTAGTTTGCAACAACGGACCCGGACATCAGCATTCGGATCCCCGCCAGCTGCGGCACGAAGAAGGACCCTCCTAGATCAATATGTTCTGGCGATTTGGCGGATACGCCAACATCTCCGCCATCGACACCCTGCTCGAGAAGCCCGATGTGACGCTCGAGGAGCTGCTGGAGGAGAGCGACCTGATCCAGGAGCTCAAGTCGCACAACACCAAGCTCATCGAGTACCTACGCGAAGACGCGATTCTGCAGCGCCTGCTTGAATACGTCGTCGCGCCGAAGCTGGAGCCGATCGCAACGGATAAATATGATATTGACGAAGATAACAATGACGACAAGGGCAAGGAGGCCGAGGATCGGTCTCATTCGCTGACGCGGATGAGCTCCGAGGACGAGGAGGATGACAAGGAGAAGAAGCGAAACCGATACGCGTTCGTGGCGGCCGAGATCCTGGCGTCCGATTCGTGGTCGCTGTCAGCCGCGCTTTTGGAGAATGAGGCGCTCCTACGCAAGTTCTGGGAGTTCCTGGCTTGCCCGCCGCCACTTGACCCTCTGCAAGCGGGATACTTTACGAAAGTTAATGAGGCTTTACTTGATAAGAAGACTGAGGAGATGTTGGAGCTGTTTAAGTCTATTCCTAACGTTGTGAAGAACATGCTTCAGCATGTTGATTCCCCGATGGTTATGGATTTACTGCTCAAGATCATCTCGTTAGAGAAGGCCGAGGGCGGACAAGGAATTGTAGACTGGCTCCATTCGCAAGACCTTATGCCGACTCTACTGTCATTTTTGTCGTCCGAGCATTCATGGGCTACCCAAACATCAGCCGGAGACTTCCTCAAGGCTATTATCACTATTTCTGCCAACGCGTCCCAGAATGAGCAGTCCTGTATTGGACCTAATGAGCTCACTCGTCAACTGGTCTCGCAACCTTGCGTCGAGAAGCTGATCACCGATATGCTCAAGGGCGGCAACCCGTTGACGGTTGGCGTTGGCATCGTAATCGAGGTTATCAGGAAGAACAACTCTGATTACGACCCTGAAGTTGGCACGGAGTCGCAGATGGCTCCGTCGAGCCGCGATCCTATTTATCTCGGAACGCTGCTACGCATGTTCGCCAAGCACGTTCCAGATTTCATGGCTCTTATCCTCAGCCCTGACCACACAATTGGCAGCAATGATGGCCCTGTTACTATTAAGAGGAAGGAACTCAATGCTGCATTTGGCGGCAAGGTCGAGCCTCTCGGATTTGACAGATTTAAGACCTGTGAGCTTATGGCTGAGTTGCTGCACTGTAGTAATATGGGTCTGCTCAATGAGCGCGGTAGCGAGGAGCTCGTCAGAGCCCGCGACGCGGAGCGCGAGAAGCTAAGGGCAGAGGGAAAGCTGGCGCCTCCAGGGGACCGCTTTAACCTCGAGAGCGACGATCTAACAATGAGGTCCTCAGACACCAGCCGTCTTGGCTCCCACTCTCCTGATGAAGGGCGCAGACTTGGAGTGCAGAATGCCTCTGATGACGACGGCTTTGAAGAAGTGACACACGCACAAGACCTTGGCGATGACGCCAAAGACGACTTTGACGAGAAGTTGGACGCGGAGGACGAGTTGCTCGCTAATATTAAGACGGAGAACTTCCCCTCGTTCTTGGATAAGGACGATGACGAATTTGTCGACGAGCCGTTGAGCTCTCCTAGGCTGAACACTGAGGTGGAGGCCCTTCAACCAGCTGCTGTGGATAGCTCGCTTACTGTCGCGCCACTTTCGCCGACAAAGGATTTGTCTGATAAGGTTAAGGACTTGGATGTGAGCGAGGAACCAAAGGATGAGGATGCCAAACCACCATCTTATGATGATCACGCGAAGGATGCTACTGTTTCTCCTGATGAGCAGGCCAAGGAAGCTTTGGATGCAGCTATTAGCAACCAGGTCGAACAAGAGGCAGCTGCTAAGGCCGAGGAAACTGTTAAGACCGATGAAGCTGTAGAGGCAACCTTTGAGGTTCCTGTTCGTTTGGAAACGACCGAGGATGTTCTGACACCTCACCCCAATGATCGTCCAGCGCCTCTGTTTTCCAAGAAGAAGACTGAAACCCCTGAAGTGGAAGCACCTGTTATAGAGGCTCCTGTAGTTGAAGCTCCTGTTGTGGAGGGAGAACCCCAATCCACCGACCAAGAAATTGCTTCCCAGGTCCCTATTCCGGAAGATGTTCCGGTGGCGGCCGATTTCAGTGGTACTGAGATCGAGGACTCTACTATGGTTGATGTGGATGGCACTATCCGGTTAGACAATGCCGACGATACAAACCCTATCGAGATCGAAGATGACTTCTCGTCGCCTGTGGTTGGAGACTATCTCAAGATGCAATTTGTTGAGCACAGGGTTGTGCCAACCATTTTGGTAAGCACTCACATTTATGCAAAAGGACTAAGCTAATTCATGCAATTATAGGATTTCTTCTTCAGGTTCCCATGGAATAACTTCCTGCACAATGTCGTCTACGATGTTGTACAGCAAGTTTTCAACGGACCCATGGACCGTGGATATAACCGCAACCTTGCCGTTGATCTCTTCGAGACTGGCGATATCACTAACAGAATCGTCGGAGGGCAGAACATGAGCGATGAAGCTCAACAATTAGAGCGCATGCGCCTGGGCTACATGGGCCACTTAACACTCATCGCAGAAGAGGTAGTGAAGTTCACCGAGCGACACCCACCGGAGCTTCTGTCCGAGTTGGTCCTTGACAAGGTCCTCAACCTCGACTGGAACCACTACGTCGAGGTGACCCTCGCAGAGACAAGAGAGCGTGACAACGCGATCCTGGGTGGCGTCCGACCAGACCAGAACCTCGGCCCCCGCCAAGCAGTAATGAACGCCGTCAACGCAGCCATCGGCGGCGGCTCCTCCGCCCTCGCCGACGCCGGCCTAAACGGCAACTCGACCCTCGACGGAATGGATCTCTCCAACGGCAGCGGCACATCCGGCAGCGGCTTCGGCCTCGGCGGCGGATCCCTACTGAGCGGCTTTGGAAGCTCGAGCGACGAAGAGGACGAGGAGATGGACGAGGACATGAACGACGACGACGGAATGCGAGGCGCGAATGTCGGCGGTGCTGAAGTGGGTGTTTTCAATTCTGAGATTCTTTCCCTGCGTCGGCCCCATGACGATGATGATCTCGATTTCGAGTTGATGAATCACGAGCCGCCGCTCGCGTACGGGCCTCTGTTCCCAGAGGACTGAGGCGACTCGGTGCTTTGTTTGATTCTCTGTATAAATTCTTTTTTTGCTCTTTGAGCGATGGATGTGCCTGATAGAATGTCAGTGCGTGCGCGGGGTTTATTTTTTCTCGGTTTAGTCGCCGTGGTTTTTCGTAGATTCAAAGTGTTCCTACGTCAAGATGCTCCGTTTTCATTCTGAGTGCTCTATTCAAGTGTGTGATTCATGTTCCGATTTTCTTTTTACAGTTTTCATACCTTCCATTTCTCCAGTCATGATCATCTATCATCTAGTCAGGCGGCCCCAGAATCTCTTCCACATCCTACTTCATCTCACATTTAACAAACCATTTACTTACACTACCCCCCGCAGTTCTCCCGCTACATCTCCAACCCCTCAACCACAACCGCCACCTCTGAAACCACCGCGCCTTCCGACATTGACCCCCCAGCCTTTGCCCCTCCCCCACCACCACCCCTCAACATGGCCCCCTCCCGCGCCCGCCGCCAACTCGCCGCCCGCCTCGCTCTGCACCAGAAAGCGCAGGAGACGAGTAACGGCGACGACGCCGCAGACAAAGACCCCGATGCCATCGAGGCGGCCGTGAACCCAAATCCGAACCCGTTTGCTGACACTGACTCGGACGATGAGCTGACTATTGAAGCTGTTTCTGGGTCGGCGGCGGAGGTGTTGGCGTGGGATATGGAGGGTGATGAGGGGGGGAAGGTGGTTACTGAGGAGGGATTCGAGGATAACTTCGGTGATGGAGTTGATGCCGTGCGCGCGCTTCAGGTACCTGCTGATGCGTCTTCAAAGGCCGTTGGCGCAGAGGAAGTCGGCAACGGTGAACCCGCTGCTGCTGAGGGACAAGACACGGATTCAGCGTCGCGGTCGTCGAATTTCTCGGGGCTGTGGCCGTTTAACCACGCGAGTCGCGGGCATAGAAGGCGCAGTGTAGGGGAGAGATATGGCCGCAGGGAAGAGGGGAATGATTTCTTCGGCGGCAGCGATAGTGATAGCGATGAGGGCTTTGATGGGATTGGGGAGCGCGAGGCGAGTGGGGATTTTGATGGGAAGGGGAAGAGGCCGAGTGGGACGACGGAGGCGAGGAGGAGGACGAGCTTGGATGATGAGGAGGTTGTTGAGGTGGGGAGGGGGGAGGGAAGAGAGGGTGGTGTGGCGGGGGGGAAGGAGGGAGAGGATAAGCTGGCGTGACTGCGTTGGTGGGGATGGGGTTGATGGGGCGCGGGGTGTGTGATTTGTATTATATGTCATGTTGTGTTAGATGTATGTTATCTGGATGTACAAATATATGTGATTTTTACTTGCAGTGTGGCTTTTTTTTTGCGCGTTTAGGCTTGGTGTATTCGTTGGTTCGTCTTCTTGAATCGAGGCTGTGTATTCCAAACACGCCATGAAAGTTAGCCTTCTGGGACGAAATATCAATAATATATATAGCTAATTACATATGATACCTCCGCTGCCTGAAGCAGATATAAACCAAGTTAGACTTTAGAGGGCGAAGGCCATCTTCTACATTCAAGTCCCGTAAAGGATGTGCCCTTCGGGTCAAGGGAAATGGAACGGCATTTCCCACTGCCAACGTATCCCAAAGCCCTTCAGATCTACAGCGAGGAATCGAAATGCCATAATATAGTGCTTTGGAATGCTGCAAATGAGTGTTTCTTACGTTGCATTTTTTTTGGTCTCGAACCACATGCAGCACAGCTGCCAAAACAGACTTCAGGAAAATACTTGACATTTGGTATTGCTGTTTAGCCAGCTACTATGTATACACCACACCCCCAATCCCAAACGCGCAAACCAATCTAAGCCGTCCAGATCTTCTTGATCGCCTCCGTAACACCAATATCGTTGGTCTCGAACTCGTAAAGTCCAACACCCACTGCCACCGTCGCGGTCCTCAGCACCCATCCCAGCGCCTTCTTGGTCTTGGGCACGCGCCTGGCGGGGAAGTAGTCGACGATCATGGCGTCGAAACCGATATGTGAGTGGACGAGGACGGCGCCGCAGATGATGGCGTCAGTGGCTGGGTTGAGGGAGCCGGCGACGAAGGGCGCGATGGTGAGGGGGATGAGACCGGCGGCGATGAGGCGCTCAAAGGTCCAGTGGTAGGAGCCCTCGGAGGCGTTTGTCGGGGGCACAACGGCGGCATCGTTTGCTGCTATAGTCAGTATTGCTGTTGCTGTTGTGGTGTTCCGTGGGAGTATATCATACCAGTTCCGTCAATGACCTCTGCGAGTTCCGTTAGCGATGAGTTCTAGGGATTGGGGCAATTGAGTAGACATACGGGGACCTGCAGGGAGAATCTGCTGGCGGCCACCGGCGTGGAAGGCAGCTACTCGGACATTTCCAGGCGCGAATGCGCTCTTGATGGCCTGTCGTGCTGGTGCGGGTCGTGTCGGCTGGGACAGGATGGCCGGGAAAGACGACGAGACCTTGGTTGTGTATGCGCGCTTTGAGGCAGCGGCCAGGCAAGATTGCCTCAGCACTGTAGGACGAATAATTGAAGCCATTGCCAAAACTCCCGGTGAGTGTACAGGCGTGGAATTGGTGATGCAGGGCAAAAGTGAGGTTCGGTGGTCGAGCACACTCGGAATCCTGTGACATAGCCGAGGAGAGAGCCGCTTAGCTCAGATACAATATCGACGCTCTGATTGGCCGAATCAGATTTCAAGCCTGAGCGAATCTAAAATCCCGACTACCACCGGTCCTCTCTCATTGACGACGACTTGTGCTGATTGCGTTCACTGAGCCTCCTCTCTTCGCATTTTCCTTATACCCTCATTGAACACCTTCACATACAGCTGCCATGGCGTCCCGGCGGTTAGCACTTAACCTCACCCAGGGGCTCAGCAAACGTGCTGCGTTCAACGCCCCCGTGAGGAGAGGTTTTGCAACTCCAGTCACCACGAAGAATGGCGTCGCCACGGAGTGCACCACTCTGTCAAACGGCATGACGGTATGCGCGCACCGAGATGATGGAAGCTGCGAGATTCAATGGACTGACGGAGACACGTAGATTGCCACCGAGCACTCGCCATGGGCACAGACTTCGACTGTTGGTGTTTGGATTGACGCCGGATCTCGGGCGGAAACGGACAAGACCAATGGCACAGCACACTTCTTGGAGCATCTCGCATTCAAGGTAAATAGTCATGGAGAAGCTGGGAAAAGCTTTTGGGGATGGCCGGATGTTGATTTGATGAATAGGGAACCTCCAACCGCACACAACAGCAGCTTGAGCTCGAAATCGAGAACATGGGTGGACACTTGAACGCCTACACATCTGTATGTTTTACATCAGCAATGATATCAACAATGATATACTAGGCAGCATGCTAATCTACAATAGCGCGAGAACACCGTCTACTACGCAAAGGCCTTCAACGCCGATGTGCCCGCGACCGTCAACATTCTCTCCGATATCCTTCAAAACTCCAAGCTCGAGAAGTCCGCCATCGAGCGTGAGCGCGATGTTATCCTCAGAGAGTCTGAGGAGGTTGACAAGCAGCTCGAGGAGGTTGTCTTCGACCACCTTCACGCCACTGCGTTCCAGGGACAGCCGCTCGGCCGCACCATCCTTGGCCCGGCAGAGAACATCCAGAGCATCCAGAGGGAGGATCTCGTCGACTACATCAAGACCAACTACACTGCTGACCGCATGGTCCTCGTTGGTGCTGGTGGCGTCCCCCACGCTCAGCTCGTCGAGCTTGCTGAGAAGCACTTCGCCGGTCTCCCATCTGAGCCAGTTTCCCAGGCCTCCGCTGCCATTGCTCAGCTCCAGAAGCGCAAGCCTGAGTTCGTCGGCTCGGAAGTCCGCATCCGTGATGACACTATCCCAACTGCCAACATTGCCATTGCCGTCGAGGGTGTCTCCTGGAAGGATGATGACTACTTCACTGCTCTCGTTACCCAGGCTATTGTCGGTAACTGGGACAAGGCCATGGGCAACGCTCCTCACATGGGCAGCAAGCTCAGCGGCTTTGTTCACAAGAACGACCTGGCCAACAGCTTCATGAGCTTTTCCACCTCGTACAGCGACACTGGGTATGTTACACCGTAGCCTTCTTTAATATATGTAGCTAACATGTCTAGTCTGTGGGGTATTTACCTCGTCTCCGACAACCTGACCCGCTTGGACGACCTGGTTCACTTCACTCTCCGCGAGTGGTCCCGCCTGTCGTACAACGTCACCGAGGCCGAGGTCGAGCGCGCCAAGGCTCAGCTTAAGGCTTCCATCCTCCTCTCCCTTGACGGCACCACCGCCGTCGCCGAGGACATCGGCCGCCAGATCATCACCTCTGGCCGCCGCATGGGCCCCGAGGAGGTTGAGCGTGTCGTCAGCAAGATCACCGAGAAGGACATCATGGACTTCGCACAGAGGAAGCTTTGGGATCAGGATATCGCCATTAGCGCTGTTGGCTCCATCGAAGGCCTCTTAGATTACAACAGGATCCGTGGAGATATGTCGAGGAACGCATAAGAATTGTAATTAAAAGAGCTAGTAGATTGGACGGGGTGGGCGGTTAGGGTGTTGAACTTGGATTCGAGATTGGTGGTAGCGGGCGGCTGCAGCCGTGGTGGGTTGCGAGAAGCGGGAGCTGGGATTCATAGAGTGTATGATGAGAGTTGCCGCTAAGATGTTTGTACACATATAGATTCGATCAAGGTTTTGTCAATACAGTGTAACCTCTCTTTGCATATCGTGTCTGAGACGGATGTAACCGTGTAGTATGGAATGTGAGAAACCAACGACGAGTCTACTCTGGATATTTCGTTCTCATATCTGATTTTCTGACAGAAACCGCTGCGACAATAAAATATATCAGGAACCAACGGATTGTTTCAAGCTGTGGAGCACTGTAGTCAGGTTGCATGAGTCTCGTTCAACAATGGAACGCGGAATTCGTCTTTGCACAAGTAACAAAATGCAGAACAATCCACTTGCCTTAAAACACCCGATTCTTACTCCTAGCGTTATGAAGTTATATGAAGCTACTGCATTAAAACATAATATCTAGTGCTTTTAGAAACAAGGCGCAATGACAACGCACAAGTTGCTACGACAGATCACGAAGCACGGCGGAGCGGGCCCAGAGCACTACAGTCGGACCTAGATGGGAATACAAACCTCGCGAACGAGCTAAAGGCCCAGGATTAGTGGTGGAACCATGAAGCATATCCGTAGAGGAGCATAACTGACTGGTTGCTGAACTTAGAGCGGCAATGAGTGCCACCTAGATTGATAGCTTTAATATATATGGTGATGTGTTACGACAGTGAAGAGATCCCACATACTACCACACCAAGTTTGCTCTGTGTTATGGACATATTGGGAAGATACGAATGAAAATAGTAATTAAAGTGATAACATTATATTATGGTAATAGTGATTGTTCCGAGTTGCAGCAAGGAACATCCCGGACCCATGCCAAGTGAAAACCGTTTTCCAGCCGTTTCTCCCCCTGAATGAGCCCCTTGCTTAACAAAAACTCCAACCTACCCGCCCCTCGGCTTCATGCAGTCCCTTTTTTTATGTCATGTCACACAGCCTATACATCTCCGTCCTGCTTTGCTGTAGTAGGCCTCTTCTCCTCGTTGCTCCTCCCCACTTTCCCCGTCCCTCTTAACGCAACGACACCAAGTAAGCACGCCACCACCATGGCGCCGATACACATGTAAAACACGGCCCGATATCCTAACCACAGTGCATCTTGACTCCCGTCTTGTCCTCCCTGAGACCCGCGTGCGGCCACGACTCCGGCAAGCGCTAGCCCGAAGGCACCTCCGAGCTGCTGGGCGGTGTTGGACATAGCGCCTGCGAGAGCCTGTGTCTCTTTTGGGAAAGCATCAGTAATGACGAGGTTGGCGATTGTGAAGACAACTGTTCAGAGATGTTAGTTATTGTTCTTTGATTACGGGACACCCAGCAGTAGAGATGAGCTGGTTGTGAAATAAACGATGCCTGCGGACGGTGAAGAATTATTTACCTCCTGCGGATACGGGGCTCAGTAGCACAGCCCAGAAACTACATAGCCAGTAATTCCAGGCGGGGTTGATAACACACAGAAGCAATGGCGAGACAATCCCAAAAACATTCGCGGTTAAGACGAGATAGTAGCTGCTGACACGACAGGCGAGGAACCCCGTAAGGAGATTGAGGGCGATACCAGCAATGACGTTTGGGAGGAGGAGAACTGCAGCGTTCAAAGCACTAAAGTGCTGGATATTTTGGAAACTAACAAAGGAAAAGAATTGTTAGCTTGATCTCATATTAGCGAGGAGATAATAAGGGAAACTTACAAAAGACTGAGGAATAACCTCATGCATTGAAGGGTGGCCCATATGAGCACCACCATAAGACACATGCATGTGAAAGCTTTATTACGCCACATTGAGTTCGGAACAAGTGCTGGGCGTCCATGCTTCTCCTGTAAATTCATCCAAAATGCGAACACGGGTATAAGAAGTGCAGCGAGGCAAAGAAGAACTATATTGGCCGGATGTTCTATCGCTTTGAGGTCCCCCGAAATGGCTCTGGGCAGGGCGTGTTAGCATTTATCCTAGACCCGACGAACATCTTAAACGGGACAAGACAAACTTACGCAAAAACGTATGAGTGAGTGCCGAAGCACGTACTGGAGATAATAAGACCTATCCAATCTACACTGCGGTAGAAGCTGCTCCATGATGACTCTTTTCTTCTATCATTAGGAAGCGACCATATGTTAACTACTCCAAGGAGGATAGTCAGCGCTGCCGTGATGTGAACCGCAAGCCGCCATCCAGGCTTTGACCCTTCACAGATACCTCCGACTAATAGACCTAGAAACCATCCGAGTGGTTGTCCCAAGCCTAGACATGCGAAAGCGATGTTCCTCTTTCTCCCCATGGGTATTGTCTTTGATATTATACTAAAGGCAGTCGGCAGGCACATCGCGGCGCCAATACCTTGTAGTCCGCGGAAGGCGGTCAGTTGGAGACCTGTTTGTGAGAGGCCGGCAGCTAGGACAAATGCTCCGGCAAAAAAGCAGCCGAAAATATTCATGTTGCGGTTGCCAATGTGGTCCGCTATCGAACCAGCGAGGAAGAGGAAGCAGCCATTGGTAAGGCTAGGAGGATCTCTTAGTTATTGTAGTATACGATTCAGTGCAATACTTACGAGTACATTGATTGAGGCCTATAATAATATTGTCAGTAACAGTTTCTCGGGAACTACCACATAATGGAAAAGTTATGTGCAGTTGTATTACTGGATGTGTTGGACATTGCAATAGCTCTAGAGATGAAGCACCAAGGTACCAAGAGATAGTTAGTTGAAGAAGATCTTATTGCTTACCATAGTAAAAACTGTGCCGTAAGATTCATATCTTTAGCCATAGTTGGCAAGGCAATTGTAAACGCACCAACACTCATACTGGTTGTAAGAGTGATCCCCGAAAGTGTAATAATAATAATACTGGTCTGCCATGCTGATAACTCATTGCTTGGCTTGTCAGGCTCATCAGGGACCAAGGTCCCTCCATCTGAGGGACTTGGGACAGTTGCAAAGGCACCCATGGATACAACGCTCTCGGTCTTTGGGGGCGGGAAATCCTCAACTTCGGTAGTAGTTACAGTGATACGGGCCCTTTTCTCGTCATCCATATAACCCCGGGGACTGGGATTTGTCATTTTCAAGGCAAGAAAGCGTCCCAAGCCAATACAAAAGGTTCGACAAGATCTCGAAGTAGAATTTAATAAGTTATGGCTGAAGATATCGTGGCAAGAGCGTGCAATGGTGTCGATATTTCTCCAGGAAATTTCGATAAGATTATGGCCATGGAACGAGCATTCGAGCTATATATGAAGACCAGGACTAGAAAACTACCAACATACTCCTTGAATATGTCCCTCCCGGCACGGCAGGGTTATTTATACCGTAGGAAAAACAAATGCCAGCAAATCGACGATCGGGCTTTGCTGAACAGCCCCATTTCACAGCAAAAGGCGTTGTTCCGTCGTCTCATTGCCGATCGATTAGTCCCCACAGGGATCAACAATGGAGTCAGAGAATGCATTAACGGCCTTGCTTGCTGTTGTATCAGGATAGCTTGATGCATATTGATGTGTGTGGCCGGTCGACTCTCAAAACTAATACCATACAAGCCCAGTTTAGTTTAGGTTGAATTGATCTTCTCTTCCGGTGTTATACAGCTTAGCACGAAATGTTCGAATCGTTGGATATAATTACACAGTCTAATCCAGAAGAATGATGCAAAGAGGGGGGCTGCCGCGGATGTGAGACTTCGTGGACGCGCGGAGGTCTTAGATGTCTTATATTGGAAGAGATATCTCAAAATATTCTGGAACTAGATCTGATGGAACTAGGAATGCAGATCGGGTATTTAGGGTGCATCTCTTATTGGTAGTTTATGAAGGGAGACGTGGCATTGCTGGGCGCAGCAGAGATAAGCCGACGGGAGAGGCGGCGCCATGAAGCTTAATCCACTTTATGTATCATATATTGTGCAGGGGAGCCTTACCGTCCCAACGTCGATCTAGCGTGGCTTAGAGTTTTTCTCCGTATAATATCCGCTGTAAGAGATCGCCATTCCACGTACTCGGTGGTATTTAGGTTAACAAGGGACTTTTTGGCTCAACTGGAGTGTTGGCCAGGCGGACCTAATCTTACTCGCCATCCCCTTGCTTCAATTATTTTTGATACCATATATTCGTGCGACAGGAATCACATATCATAACATATCTCTGGCTCAACCAACATCTTTCTATCCACTATATCCTCAAAATAATATACTGGCGACAACGAATCACCATCGGGACTGTCTCACTGGAGCCAAGCTATTGGACTTTGGAACGGCTTGATTTTATGTTGTTAGACTCGAAGGCGTGCAACATCGTGCGATCCACCTGTAATCCACCTGTCTACCAGTATTTTCAGTCCTCTGTCGACATATCTAACCCCGCATGCATGCCGACGGGTTCTACGGCGTATAATTCATGCCCTACGGGTTCAATTTGGCTTCTGGTTGGCAGGAAAGCTTAGAATGCTTGAGGCTACCAGAGATAACATTTGTCACGTTCAATTATCTTCCAGCTAACGTAGGAATTGTGTACCTTCTATACAAGAAATAAGACTAGATTACCCAAGCCCATGCTGCCCAACATAGCACCTACTCCTCCTGTTTGTAGTAACCCGTAGCCAAGAATGGCATCTTCGCAACCTCCGCCTTCCTCGCCTTCCCCCTAACGACCACCTCAACTGGCGTCCCGGACTTGTGCAACCCCTCCTGAATATACCCCATAGCGATATTCTTCTTCAAGCATGGACTTGGGCATCCGCTCGTGATGACGCCCACATCCTTCCCGTCCACCCTGATCACCGCGCCCTCGCGGGCCGGCGGGCCTTCCACGATGAGCCCGACCCGGCGGCGCTCGATACCTTGTCCACCCTTCGCCTTCGGCTTCAGCTGGGGCAAGATTGTCTCTGCACCGAGGAACCCGCCCTCTGCTCTCCTCCTCTTGCCGATAATCCAGCTCATGCCAGCCTCGACGGGTGTGATAGTCTCATTCAGGTCGTGACCGTACAGACACATACCCGCCTCCAGCCTCAAGCTGTCTCTAGCTCCAAGGCCGGCCAGCTGTACCATCTCCGGCCCACCAGCCTCGAGGATCATCTCCGTCACCCTCTCGGTCTCCTGCGCGGGGATCGAAATCTCAAACCCATCCTCTCCCGTATACCCACCCCTGCTAACCAGCAACAAGCTGCTCTGGAATGGGAGCTCCTCGCCCACCTTAGCAGTGCGGAGCTTCATATACCTGCTCTGTCCAAAATACAAGTTCGACAAGCGGCCATCGCGCGCCGGGTCCGCAACAAGCTTGCTGAGGATTTCCTTCGCCTTCGGGCCTTGCAGGGCAATCAGCCCCTTGCCCTCGAGCACCGTCCACTCGATCTCGGAGCTGTTCTCGAGACGGAAAGTCTTGAGCTGCTCCTTGAGGTACTTCAGGTCCTTCTCGCGACACCCGGCGTTGGTAACAACGTAGAAGCGATCATCCCACAGCTTCGTAATAATCAAATCATCCACAATGCCTCCCGTGGGCAGGAGGAGCGTACTCAGCGTGCTACCGTGCACAGGCAGACCCGCAACGTCGCTGGGAGTGATGCGCTCGAGGAAGGCAGCCGCGCCGGGGCCGGTGAAGTGGTGCTGCACCATGTGGGAGACGTCAAAGAGGGAGGCGCCCGTGCGGGTGAAGTTGTGGGAGTCGAGGACGGAGAGGGAGGAGTACTGGACGGGCATGGCGTAGCCGCCGAAGGGGACCATTTTGCCGCCATTGCGGACGTGGAAGTCGTAGAGGGGGGTTTTGCTGAGCTCTTCTTCGGGGACTGCGGAGGAGGAGGCATGGCGAGTGGTTTGGAGGGGGGTTGCTGGGACTGAGAGGGTGGGTTTGAGAATATGACGCTGGGAGGTGCGTGTTGAGATGCTCCGGCGCGTGGCTGCGGTGATCAGACCGGAGGAGCGCGGGAGGGCATTGCGCGCTGCAATGACATCCTTAAGATAGCGAGTAGAGCGGAGAGACTTCATCTTGAAAATTGACCTGTTTGAAGTTGTGGTGGTGGGAGGAGGAACTCGGGGAGTTTGTGTCGGGGACAGCAACCTTTTATGTGGGGTGTTCGTTATCGGGAGCTCAAGTCCGGATAAGGTGGTGGGCGAAGTCCGAGTCCACATGTTAAGCACAAAGTCTGGGCTCTGGACTGGGCTGGGCTACAATCAATAATAGATGGATATGGAAAGACGTCAGGTGGCATAAACCCCATTTGCATTCAATTCCTGTCAAGTGTATAATATGAATGCTATACCGCGTGGAATCTGTAAGAAATCGGAAAGCTTCCCAATGGCTCTGTATCGCCTCTATGCAAACCCCCACCAAAACCACGAAGCCATGATAGTACAATGTCTCTAGCACCAACTGCTCACCACTTATTCCCTAACTATCTTGAAATACGACAGTCTACTTCGTCTCGAAGCTATATCTCAGCCACTCCCCAACAGCCCTCAAACTCTCCCATCTCACGCTCTCATCCGGCTCAGCCATCAACTCCATAATCCTCGTCTTCAACCCCAGCCTCTCCAGCTGCTGCCTCTTCTCCGGAACCTCCTTGACCAAGCACCCAACGTCGTTACACACAATAGCAAGGACCTGCTTATCATTATCCCAAGGCTTGGCAATAATTTCAGCCAGCTTCTTCGGCAGGTGGCCGTTGTCGTGCTCGAGGATCCTGCGTGCGTTTTCGGCCCAGAAGACCGTGTTCCTGTGCGGCGGCGACCAGCGTAGGTGGCCGGAATCCACCTCTGCCGCGTACTGATCGAAGGTCGTTTGGGTCTTGGTGTGCTCCTCGAGCAGCTCAGATAGGGCTGTCAGATCCTCAGTCAGATCCGGGTCGGTAAGATGGCGTCCGTTTACGTTTTGAAGAAGAGCGGGTAGTCGTACAAGCGCCGCCGCAGGAAGGAGAGATTTCGGGTTCCCTGAGATCAGGTTGTACAGCGTAGAAACTAACAGACGTGTCGTTTTCTCCTTGGGCGATAACCGTAGTAGCTGTGTGAAAAGCGGAATAACATCATACTCACTATAACTCGTAAGCATTTGATCAAGAAGTAAAGGGGGAACGGGGGGGGCTGCATACTCCTCAAGCCCATCTCCAATAGCAGCACCCTCAAAGCTCAACTGCCACATGACCAAGAGCACATGATAAAGCAACTGCAAATCAATACCACCATTTATAAACCCCTCCGCCCCAGTCCTCGAAGTCGCACTGGTGCTCCACAACGACGCCGCACTCTCTCCACTCGCCGAAACGCCCGCCGCAGTCCTCAGGATCGAAATGAGCGGCTCAATAGTCACATCTCTATGCTCCCAAAACAGCTCCCTCGACCTTCTGCTCCTGAGGAGCGACGAGTACCCCATCACTGCGATATCCTGGAGTCCGCTATCCGAGCTCTTGGCTAACGTGCTCAGGTATTTATATAGAATGGGCAGCGCGTCATCGCTCGCCGGCCTGCCCTTTGGGTTCGTAGTCGACTCCCTGGCTAGCAAGGTAGTGAGTGCCGTCGAAGTTAAGAGCGGGATAGCCTCTTCTGGGCTCGTAGCCTGTGCCATAAGCGGCAAGAATGGTGCATACGTATTCTCATGCTCGACAAGTCCATCCACCAGCGTCTGGCTGCCTGTATATCCATTAGCCTCCATTCCCCCTAGCATTGCAGCAGACCCTCCTCATCAGGACCCCCCCCGCCTCCCTCCCCAACAACACAGCAAAGAAAGACAAAACATACCCTCCAGCAAATCCCCCAACAGCACTAAAACATACTGCACCACATCCGCCCTTCTCGCCGCCGCCTCAAGGATACTCCTCGCACCGCCCTCTTCACCGCCCAACAACAGCGTCCTATACGCATCCAGATCCTCCTCCACCGTCCTCTTCCTCTGTTCCTTCCTGACCTTGTCCACAGCGCGGATGCGGGTTAATTGCTCCTCAGTGATGGTACCCGCGCGCACTGCGCCATCCCATGGGATTGGGCGGGCGCGGATGTTGTTGCGGAGGGAGGAGAGGTAGGTTGGGGGGTCGAGAGACATGTTGGGGACTGGGGTTGTGAGGTTTGTGGGGTGGGTGGGAGTTGACTGTGGCAGTCTGGAGAGGAGCGCCGAATGGGGCTGTGAGGTTGGGGATGGCTTGGTTGGAGGTGCCTTATCGAAGGTGAGCTTGGAGCTGCTGGAACCAAGGTTTTGGGCCGTGCACCGGGAGGGTAGGTGTCAAGGTTGTATGGGATGTCACGTGTTGGGCAACGTCTTTCCGTGAGCTACTTTACAAAGTCTACAAGTTAAGGTAATCACTTCTCTGAACAAATATAGTTGAATCCTCAATATAGATTCAAATCGTCCGGGTCTTCGATTTCCTATGTAATTTGCCCGTCCAATATCATCAACCCCCGGATAATTCCAATTTCAGATATCCACAATTGTTCTTCCATCATTTCCTCGTCGTCCCTATTATCCATATCCATAATTCATACACCCCATCTCATCTCATATATCCCTTTTCTTCATCATCTCCACTGTCATCCTCCTATGTAAATGCCATGTTCATCCCAAACTCCAGTGGCTTACAAGCCATGAAAATGCCGTTAAAAAAAAATGCGCGCTACACGATCACAAATCGATTTTCTATCTCAGCAAAACGCCGAGGCCTTATCACCTCCTCGACCTCGACCTCCTCGAATTCCTCGTCCGTCCGCCAGAGCTCGAACTACCTGCAAAATCGTTAGTATGCTTCATCCCCCCAAACCACATCATCAGGAAAACTTACTATCAGTAGTCCCCGTATAACTCTCCGAATAACTCGTATAATACGACCCACTCTGCCTCCTCTCCTCCTTCTTCTTCTTATTAAACTTCATCCCCGCCCACAGCGCCGCAAGCCCCAATCCCAGCCCCGCCAACCCAACAGCCTCCTTCTTATGCTTATCATGTTTCTCGCCGTGTCTACTATCCTTCCCACTCGCCACCGCCCCCCCAAACCACCCCCCATGCGTCTCCCGTCTTGATGCAGCTGAGCCGCCGTAGCGCGTAGAGTGTCGCCGGGTTTCAGTGACTTCAGTCCTAGACCCGCGCCGACTATCCCCCTTCTTCTTGCCCGAGATAAGGTGCCACACCCCCTTTATGCCGGCGCTGAGACAGCAGCACGCGCAGAGGAGGAGGAGGAAGATTATGCCCGCGATGACACCGATGACAATCCCTGCGATCGCGCCGCCGCTGAGTCCAGATTTATGGCCTGAGGTGATAGTTTCGCTTGATCCGGTTGTCTCGACAGGCGCGACGAAACCTTGGGTTGTGGTGACGGGGACGGTGGTCGCGATGACGCTTGTTCCCTTCACGGGGGCGGTGGGTTGGGGTCCACTTGTCACTCCCCCGCCGCTGCCGCTGCTACCTTGTTTAGCGCGACATTGTCCGCTGGTATGGCATTCCTGATTCGTAGCACAGCAGATCGTCCCACACGACGTGAGAGGCGCATAGCAAACCGCCGTGCTCTGCGCGATGTAAGGTTGTGAACTCGCCGCCGCGCCAATGAATGAGGATATCGTTACGACCCTTGTAGTCTCCACGGCGTCGACGATGGTGGTGGTGTAGTAGTTCCAGCTCCCGTCGCCACCGCCGGAGCCGGCGGTGGGAGCAACGCAGGCGGCGACGTTGGCGGCGTCGGTGGTGCAGACTTGGCCCGCGGAACAGCAGTAGGCGTCGCCGTAGCCGCAGTAGGAGTCGCATTGGCGGTGCATTAGGAAGCCGGAGCCGTTGTAGTCGTGTGCTGCATTTCGGGGGAAGGGGCCGGCGAGGGCGGGGGTGAGGAGGGTGGTGAGGGTGAGGAGGAGGAGGGGTGTTGGGATATGCATTTTGGGCGTGTTGGTAGGTGGTGGTGGTGAGGGAGGTGTGGTTGAGCTGCCTCGCCCCAGCTTTGGAAGCTAAGTAGGGGACGTTGTGATGCTCTCTCTCCTCAAGGGGGATTCGTAGTTGACGTAATTGATCGTTTTCAGTACTCTCGTACAACCTCAGTATCCCGTCGTCGTCTCAATCCGCCAAGGTATCGTCAAATTCGTGTCTCTCAGTCGTCAATCCTCGTTTTCTAAACCGCGACGAAAAGCGAAAATGATTGAGTTAGTGAAGAAATGGAACAGTCCAGAATTTCAGGGTGATGGATAGGGAAGATAAGGGAGGAAACTTAAAATCGAAGATGTGGTTGTGTTGGGTGGTGTATTATACGTTCCCAGCCACCTCTTTGCCTCTCGTCTGTCTCTGCCAACCACCTCAATTATCACCAACAACGTGCTTCCTTAACGAACTTGCTCGCACCCCACCAAAACAAATCCCTGTCGCAATAAATCAGTCGCCTGCAGTTATCAATCGTAACCAGCAAATCAAGTTTGCAAAAACCGTAATAGTTAAAAAGAGAATTCCGGAATTGCGGAGTTCCTGGAGTTCTGGCGGTCAGTGGTGAGGAAGTTCGCTGGCAGGAAAATCGGGGGTCCCTTTGTTGATGCAGGGTCTCTGATAACGCGTTCGCTGGGTGATAATCGCAGGCAGCAGGGGCAGTTTCGGATTTTGCTGTGCTGGCAATGCACGGACTGCCCGCTCTTTCTCACCTCACCACAACTTCAATGGCTTGGAACTTCCATTAATGGCTGGGAAGGCCAATATGTGACCATGAAGCCAATGATGGCAGAGTAAAGGTCGCGGTAATTAATTGAGGTGCTTGTTACATGGATGCGTGTCCCCGCGGACACGAAGCTGTGGCCCTTGGCTTTGCTCGGTCATTTGGTGCAACTTCTGGTGTACGCTCAGTACTCCATAATGGGGGTTCTGGTCCTGTGTGACTGACTGCGAGACTGGCTGTGGGCATGCCTGTCTGATATGTTCACTTAATCGATGTAAAGCGGAAGCATACCTATTTTGAAACCTTTTATTTCGAGCTATCTAGAGCCAGTTCCTTTCTTCTTCTTAAAACCTCACTTGCTGTCAGGTCTTCAAACTTCCATATCATCCCCCACCCTCTACTTCTCCTCGGGCCACACATTATACCCAAACGTATCCTTCATATTCACAAACCTCGTCTTCCTGCTATCCGCCACCTTATTCACCGCCTCAAAATCCTCATCACTCAACTTGATCAACTGCGCATTACTCTTGATCCTCCCCTCATTACTGCTCTTCGGCAGCACCGCATACCCCCTCCTAATCCCCCACGCAATCAGCACCTGCGCCAGGGACACCCCATTCTTCTCGGCAACCGCAATCAAATCCTTGTTCGTCGCTACCTTCTCCCCAGTCCCTGGAACCTGGTCTTGGGATCCTAAGGGGGAGTAGGCGACGGGCACGACGTCGACGGAGCGGCAGAAGTCGATGAGCTCTTGGTTGGGGAGGAAGGGGTGGATCTCGATCTGGTTCACTGCGGGTGGGATCTTGGCGAGGGAGAGGAGCTGCTTGAGCCCGGCGATGGTGTAGTTGCTGACGCCGATGGATTTGGCTTTTCCGCTGGCGACGAGGGATTCCATCGCGCGCCAGGTGGGGGTTGGGTCTTCGGTTAGCTTCTTGTTGATGATGTACTGAGAGGGGTGTTAGTATTTAGAACTCTTCACTTGATAGTAAGGGAGAAGAGGTGGGTAACAAACCTTTCCATCCGGACCAAGCTTAACACTACGATCCTCATTCCTCTCCGCAGCAAACGGCCAATGAATCAAATACAAATCCACATACTCCAACCCCAACTTCTTCAACGAATCATTAATACTCCACTCCACATCCGCCGGCTCATGCAAATGCTGCCACACCTTCGTGCAGATGAACAGGTCCTCGCGCTTGACGTCCTTGTGGGAGTCTAGGAACTCCTTGATCCCGGTGCCTACCTCGTCCTCGTTCTGGTAGAACCACGCGCAGTCGAGATGTCTGTAACCTGCCGACAGAGCAGCGACGACAGCGCGGTGCGTCTCGCCTGGGGAACCGACGGAGGCGAAGGTTCCGAAGCCGAGGGCGGGCATGGAGGCGCCGCTGTTGAGCTTGATGAGGGGGGAGGACACGGCCATGTTGGGTGGTTTGTGAGTTGTGGTATAGGTTCGTGAGATTTTTGTTGTTGGTGGTTGTGGTAGTTGTAGTGTTGTGGTGGGAGTGAGGAGGGGTTTGGGTTTGGAGAGGTAGGTGAAGGATGATGTCAATCGCGGGGTGGGGGGGGGAATATATTTGGAGGGGCAGGAGCAGGGTAGACGAGGATGCAAGGGGGGGAATCGGAGGGGCAATCGGAGAGGAGGCATGAGAGGCGAGGGAGTGATGATCGATGATCTTGGAAAGTGGGAGAAAGGTAGAGTAGGGATGTATTGGGTATGTATTTTAACAGAGTTTGATTTATTATTATTATTAGAAATGTAGCAGAGTCTTCCTGGTAGATTTGGTGGTAGACTTTCCTGGTCTCTTCCTGGTATTTAGAGTCTTCCTTGTCATAGTGTCTGTTTTTGGTGTTTACAGTCCACATAGAGTAGAGCATAGAGTACATACTCACAGTAGTAAGTAGCAGCCCTCATATTCATCATAGTATGTAAGAATAGAGTAAGAGTGTACTTGTAGTATTTGTACAGCTTGCAGTAATTGCCGTGATAGAGTACCGACAGCAGAGTACCGTTGAACGAGAATATAGCGGATGTAGTAGAGCTCTAACAGTAACAGTATACAGCTCTACTCTAACTCTCTAAAGTTCTTCAGCATCTCCAGCTCTTCAGCTCTAAGATTGTTATGTACATACATAATACTGTACCATACTATGGCAATACTACGGCGGTAGTACGTAGGTGGCATGGTAGTAGTACTCTAGTTCTCTAGTTCTAGTATCTAATAACAACACGGTCACGCCAAGCCCGTTTAACGGGCCGTTCGCAGCTACTATCGCATCTACTTACCACAGTATTGGCAATACTAGCAATACTAGCACTCTAACTACCAATTACCATTCGCTTCGTCGTATCAAGGTGCACAGTACTCCAGTAAAGTATGAAAGGAAGGCCCTATGAGAGTATCAGAGTATGCACGTACGCATATCCCTACACATCCTACACTCCCTCTCACTCGCCAGCCTTACACGCTTGGCCCTGCTTGGCCTGTAGCCTGCTAGTCGCACTATGGAGTCTCCTAGCGCTACTAAGCAAATCTGCGGATCGTGAAAATGACATCATAGGTTCCACTCGTTATTTCTCTTCTTCCCGCGCTAGGGTTTTAAGATAACGGCCTATGACATAACGCCACCGTTTGCCGCCTCTTATGCCGTTCAGCCTCTTTTTGCCTCTCTCATCCAATAGACGGCGGCGAAAAAAGTTAATTTTTTTAATAGCTAGGTAGGGGTTGTGAGATGTACCGATGCAAGGTACAGCTACTCTTTTACCATGTATTTTTAAATTGCTTGGAAGTTGTTTTAGCTATTCTTTTTTTTCACGGTGTTTACTAAGTTTGTCTGCTGCAACTGCGTTGTAATACTAGTAGTGAGAATCAAATCCCAGCTAACAACGCGCCTTAATGAGCCATATAACCCATAACCCACACCATTTACTAGAATGATGCGCGTTCTCCACGAAACGTCTGCTCTATCAGTCCCCATCAGCATAACCCCCACCATCAAAAGTCCCATTTTTATGGCTCCGCCTCCGCCAATATGTAACTGCAACCACGACGACAGTCCACTTCCTCTCCCTCTGGCCGTCCACTCAACTGTCTGCTCACATCTTCACCGTCCACTAACAAGTCGTCCTTTCCCTATCCCTATCCATCTCTCACCCAAACCCCCATCCAACACGCCGCGGCCGCATATCCCACTACCCACTAACAAATCGTGCTAGGTACTAACTAAGTAGTACCCGGTACATCAATGCACGCATCATCACATCCAACGGCGATTCCTCCCGACGTATGACGGTGATTCTCATCCACCTACATCTCGCTATCTCCATACCCTCTCCATACATGGCGTATCAGTATCCATTATATCCCTTCTACAACCGCCAATGTCCACTCCGCTGCATTGAGATGGCCAGAGAATGGTCAACCCAGCTTCTACTATCTTCTCTTTCTTCTCGTTCCTCCGGGTCCGTCGGCCAAATACTGGAGCCACTTGATGCCCAAGTACGTTTCAACGTTTCGGAAAGTCAAGGCTTTGCAGGGGTAACTCCATTCACATTTTTGATAACCAGTAGCTGGCGTCGGTTTGCCGACGAGGGTATCCATAATCTAGATATCTCAATTTTCATACGGGCTCACCGGGGCGGCGAACTCGAGGTAGTAAGGTAGTAAGCTGGTTAGTAGTGGGAGCCATGTAACTTCTGAACCAGTCCAAATCGAAAGACCTGACCGTATATATGCCCTCCCGTTCCCCCATTGCCCCATCCTTTCGTCATCCCACTTTCTCACCCACACATTCTGTCACTCGTAAATCCGGTCTTTTGGATCATTTCGTCTGTCATCAAGCTTGAGCTCAAACAGTAAAAAGCTCTCTCATCACCCATCAAACCTCATACCTCATCCATCCACCACACAAAGCCAAACCAATTTTGTCTTCCCTCTTATCACATCCACAACCCACCACCACCACCACCAAATCCCTCAAGATGCCAGGTGCCACCACATCCCCCGGCAAGCAGTCCGCGGACAAGACGCCCGAGAGGAACGTCGACCGTCCCATGTTCCGCCGCATGCTCTCCGTCCCCGAGGGCGACAACGGCAACGTCGAGCGCAACACCATCGAGGTCCCCATGTCCAGCTCCCCCTTCGCAGACACAAACGACCTCATGCACCCTCTAAGCAATGCTCCCTCCTCCCGCGACCGCCGCGGATCCCGCAACAGCTTCGGCACCTCCCTCCCCATCCCTCGTTCAAAGAGGCAGTCGAGGCTGTCGTCGAGCATTAACATCGAGGATGCCATGGCCGCGGCTAACATCCGCCCTGGCATGCCCCCCATTCAGCCAACGAGGGAAATTATTGCTTCGCAGCTGCAGGATATGTCGTCTGTCAGGACCACGGCGGCAAAGGACATGGCGTTCGCATTTGACATTGATGGAGTCCTCGTGCATGGAGACCGTCTGATCCCCGAGGGCCGCCGCGCTCTCGAGATCCTAAACGGTGACAACGAGCTCGGCATCAAGATCCCGCACATCTTCCTCACCAACGGAAGTGGTAAGATTGAGTCTCAGCGCTGCGACCAGCTCTCCCAGATCCTCGGCGTCCCCATCTCCACCGAGCAGTTCATCCAAGCTCACACCCCCATGTCCGCTCTGGCTGAGTACTACGACACCGTCCTCGTCGTCGGTGGCGAGAAGTACAAGTGCCGCGAGGTAGCCAAGCTCTACGGATTCAAGGATATCGTCGTGCCGAACGACATCTACGCCGCCAACCCCGAGATCTCGCCGCTGAAGGAATTCTTCACCGATGAGCAGCGCGCTACTTCCGCGCCTAGGGATTTCAGCAAGGTCAAGTTCGATGCTATCCTCGTCTTCTCGGATTCCCGCGATTACGCCACTGATCTCCAGATCATGATTGATCTCCTCCTCTCCGAGGACGGCGTGCTGGGCACCAAGGCCAAGGACCCCCTCGCGAACCGCATCCCAGTCTACTTCTCCCAGGGCGATGTTCTGTGCCCGACTGAGTACCCCATCCCCCGCATGTCGCAGGGAACCTTCCGCATCGCGCTCGAGGCCATCTACAAGTCCATCACCGGGCACGAGCTAGAGCGTGTCGTATACGGAAAGCCCGAGTTAGCGACTTACAAGTACGCTGACGAGGTGATGTCGTCCTGGATGGAGACTATCCACAACGAGGAGCGTCTGCCCAAGAACATCTACATGATCGGAGACAACCCGCAATCTGATATCGTGGGTGGTAACATGTACGGCTGGAACACCTGCCTGGTTCGCACCGGTGTGTTCCAGGGCGAGGGCAATGATAAGGAGAACCCGGCCAACTTTGGGGTTTTCAACAATGTGCTTGAGGCTGTCACGACGGCGCTGAAGAAGGAGCTGGGTGAGGATTTCAAGTTCAACTGGAGTGATTCCATGAACCCCGTTACCGGGAACCAGTCGGTTTCGGCGGTGGAGTAAAGAAAGTGAGAGAGAGAGGAGGTTACGGGAAACGGAAAAGTTGCTTTTGATGATTGAATGCTTGGTTTTTTTTGCCTACTTTTTCTTTTTTTACATCTGTTTTCTTGGTTTTAGGGAAGAGGTTGGGATGGATGGAGTTTCACACCGCCGCGTCGTTTGACGTTGGACGAAGATATGTCTTGGCTCTATGAGAAGTTATTTCTTTGGCTAGGGTTCATTGGTTGGGGGGGTTTCTTTGGAACGAGGGGTTTCTTATTGTATATAGATTCATAAATACCCACAGACCCAATAGGCTACACAGTATAGATATACTGGAGACAAAAAAGATTCTTTACCACGGATGGTTGAGTTTGAAGTCATGTTGTGATAACTACTGTGATCGTGTTGTGAGCCAAAAGTCTTGGAGGGAGCTTATAGAAACTGATACATACAGTTTATGTTGATGGAACTTATATCTCCAGTTTGATTTCCGAGTAACTGACTTCTAAAACACAGTAATACAAAGCCTAGATGAGCCTACGCCTTTATTACATTTCTACTTTCTTCGCACATCCAAAGTGATTGATTAACAAAGGCTACCCACGATAACCCCCCGATAAGAAACAAAACTGCACACCCGTCCCCACCACCCCCCCGTACCACCACAATCCGCCCAGCAAGCTCCAGACCACACACACCACCTCGCGCCCACGGCGGTCACTCAACCTCAAACCACCTCCACACCACCAACCCACCACCACCACCAACCTCCTACACACCCTTCCAACGCAACCGCCCATGTCCTCCACCGCCGTGCACGCGCCGCACCACCTCCCCACCTCATACCACCCTCGCACCACGCACACCAGCAGCAATTCACACACCACCAGCAGCAACCGGGCCATCCCACCCGCGGCGCCCTCTCCTCCCACGCACCCCTCCCCCTCTCCCCCCCCGCTGCGGGCATCTACGCCCTCACGACCTACAATGGCAAACGCGCAATGGCTGTTCAGCGCCTCCGAGATCGCGAATTCGCCGAGCGTGGCGGCGGGGTTGACGGCAGCTGAGGAACGGGCGAGGAGAGCGAAGGGGGTTAATTTTATAGTGCAGGCGGGGATGTTGTTGAAGGTGCCGCAGGTGACGTTGGGGAGTGCGGCGGTGTTTTTTCAGAGGTTTTATATGAGGGTTGGGATGGTGGGGGAGAGGGGGGTGCATCATTATGTGAGTTTTTGGGTGGCTTTCTTTGAGGAGGAGGAGAAGGGGGGGGGGGGAGAGGATGGGGAGGGGTGATGGTGAATTGTGCTAATGGAGATCCCAAAACAGAACATCGCAGCCACAAGCCTCTTCCTCGCCACCAAAGCCGAAGAAAACTGCCGCAAAACAAAAGAAATCGTCATCGCCGTCGCCAAGGTCGCACAGAAGAACGCCAATCTCGTGATCGACGAGCAATCCAAAGAGTTCTGGCGCTGGAAAGACTCGATCCTGCTCTACGAAGAGACGATGCTCGAGCTGCTCACCTTCGATGTCGTCCTCGAGAGTCCCTATAGCCATCTTCAGGGTATACTACAGCAGTTAGGCCTGGAGCATGATAAGGCGCTCAGGAATATTGCGTGGGCGTTTCTGAATGATAGTCAGATGACGACGATGTGTTTGAGGATGGGGCCGAGGGATGTGGCTGTTGCGGCGGTGTATTTCGCGGCGAGGTATAATGGGGAGAAGATACCGGATGAGGGAGGGAGGCCGTGGTGGGTTAGGGCGGGGGGGGATGAGGAGAGGATTGGAGAAGCTGTTGCTGTGGTGCAGGAATTTTATGCTGAGAATCCCCTTGGGAGGACGGATTTACCCTTAGAAGGCTCTCCGGGAGGGAGTCCGGGGGAATTGGAGGCGACGAGGGAGAGAGGGGGTGAGACCCCGGAGAGTGTGAAGGAGCGGGGTGGGGAGGGCGAGGAGAGAGGAGGGGAGGGGAGGTCGAGATCTCCTGTTGAAATGACGGGAGCTGGTGCCGGAGATGACGATGCGGTGTTGAAGAGGGTAGCCAATGACCCCGCAACGCACGAGAGGGGCGACGAGGCAATAGCGTCGATAGAAGGCGTGCCGCCGAAGCGGAAAGAGAGTATAGTCGATACCGACACCGGGGAAAGGGACTCAAAACGTATTAAATCCGGGGACAAAGATGAGAGAGAGGAGAGCGAGGAGGGGGAGGTAGAGGAGTAGCGGTGCTCACAGCTTGTTGTGCTTGGAAGGCTAGGGGGGGTTCGGATGGGTGGCGTACATCACTTGTGGCGTTTTTTTGCTGGCTGGCTTATCACTGTGTACTTACTAGGGAGCAAACGGGGACTGAGGGAGGGAGGGATCTTCTGGACCGCCCGCCGTGGGAAAACTGGGAGGACGAGAGAGTGGCGGTGCCCACGCTGTACTACTTGCTCCATTGATGGAATGATAATGTTAATTCTTGAGATAAACAAACTTTGAGCCACAAAGCGGGCCACACACAAATCGAAGACATTAAAAAACACATCCAGTTCCTCTTCCTGATAAATATGGTCTTCCCGAAAAAAAATGGTATTCCGAATTCTAGGTATGTACTCCTTGTAATGTGTCAATAATCCACTCCACCGTATGATCCATCCATTCCTCCCATTTTCGCGCCCTAAAGGCATTATATAAATCCACCCCCAAACTCCCAATACGTGAAACAGTGATGCGGCTCATCCAAGCCTATCCGCGGTATAAACTAAAATGAAAAAAGGCAACGGATGGCCCACGACGTTGCGCAGGCTCCGGTAAGATAGCGACGCCAGTGCGATGAAAAACAAGGTAGCCCATCCACAAATACAGTAAAAAAAAATTTTTCATGACAACGACGACCCGCTCAACAGGACAGCATTCCCAGCCATCCTGCCACTCTCGTCCTCTCACCCCTCCTCCATCCCTCTTTCCCTCCTCAACACTACCACCTCCTCCCCTCCGCCCTCAACTCCGGGACCTCCACCGCCCCCAAACTCGGAACCCCCTCCCCAAACCTCCTCTCCACAAACCCCTCCAACTCCCTCCCAACAATCTCCCACTCCGCCAGCGCTCTCCCCGCATACCTCGAACCCCCAGCCACACCGGGCACCTCATCCGCCGCGCCCTCCACCGTCTCCAGCAGAAACGTCTGAGCCGCGCCCGGCAGCCGCGGCACGCCGAGAACGCGGTCGCGTCCGAAGATGCGCCGGTCTGACGCGCTTTGCATGTGCCCCCCGTGCCACTCGAGGGAGAAGCGGAAGGAGAAGGCGCGGTAGGTGGGGGTGGGTGGGTCGGGTGCCGGGGCGGGCAGGGGGGGGGGAGAGAAGGAGGAGGATGGGGAGCGAGAGGCTGCTGTTGCGAGACGGGCGGCTTCGAGGGTTGTGGGTTGTGGGGGTGCATTTGGGTCGGCGACAAAGGGGTTTATTTTGCCGAGGATGCTCCAGCGGCGGCGGGGAGCAGTGGAGCCTGCAGGGGAGAGCGGGGAGGGAGTAGTGGAGTTGCGGCGTGTAGGGGAGGTGGGGCGAGGGGCGCCAGAGATGATGCCGTCGAAACTGAGGAAGTGGTTTGGTGGTGGGGGATGCGTTTCGTTGCGGATAATTAGGAGGCGACGGCCTGGGGCGGGGAGGCAGGGGGTCGAGGAGGGGATGGGGGTGCTGGTGTGGAGGGCGGTGTGTTTTTGGTGTTGGTAGTAGGACCAGATGCGCTTGAGGCGGGAGGAGACGGTGCTGAGGATCTGGGTCTCGAGCTGGGTGGCGTCGTTTTCGAAGCGGCAGATGCGCCAGCAGAGGAGGCGCATGAAGTAGGCGCGGACCATGGGGGACCAGTGCATGAAGAGTTTTTCGAAGGTTTGTTCGGAGAGGAGCCAGTCGAGACAGACGACCTCCTTGCGAGAATCGACGACTGTGAGGATGTTCCAGGTCGTGTAGACGAAGGACAGGAGGCGGATTTCTGTCATCTGGTTGTCGCTCTCTAGCATCTTCTGGCAAACTTCGAGCCAGAACCACCAGTCAATGCAGTCGATGTGGAATGAGTTGGTCGTATTGTATCTCAGGTAGATCGGTAGAACCTCCTCGAGGAAGTCACACAAGATGGAGCATGCGTTGTGGTTATACACCGATGTCTTCTTCGTGGCAGCTTTCAAAGAAAGCGCAAAAGACTCTGCGAATGTTCGCCGTGCCTCGCTGACGTCCTGTGGTTGTTCCGACAAGAAGTCTCGCACCAGCATGATCAGACGGTTCTCACACATCAATCGAGCTAGATTGCTAGATGGCAGAAGTGGAAGCGCCGCTGCCGAGGCATCAGCGCCAGCCAGGGAGCCACCAAGTAGCGATATCGGGCCAGCGCCAGCTGCGGCTGCTGGCTTCCTGTTAAACGTTCCATCAAGCACCGTCACTATCTGGGCATGCACAAGCACGAATGCCGGTGCCCGGGCCTTCTCGATAAGTGGTGTGTCAGTAGGTACAAATTCCTCCATGAGAATATGATAATGCTTGCAGAACACGTAAAACAGGTCACTGTCTCGTCCACACCATCGGCCAGCCCACGCGCCACCCCATGCGATTTTTGCAACCTCCACAGGCAGCTTTGCAGGTCTTTGTAGTTGGTTGGAAAGCGTTTTTGCTGATGTCCAACCTAGCATTTGCAAATTGGGCGGAAATGCGTCGACAATATCGTCGCTTCCACCACTCGGGCTGGTATAGCGTCGGGGCAATCCGAATTCATCTGCCACCCTCTTGACCGTTTCCAGTGGCGTTCTCCAAACTCGCACAAGTGCATCGGCGACTCCAGGGCAAAAGAAGAAGGCGTATGCTGTGGCTTTCCCACAAAACGTAACGAGACTTGCGGGGGCATGTCTAAGAGACATCTTCTCCACGATAGTACTCATCTGAGCATTCAAATTTCGAATAAATGTCGTGCGTACATTATGATAAACCGAATCGGTAACAAACCCAGATGAGCTAGATGAGAAAGATCCAGTAGATTGACTCCTTGCCATGTCAGTAGCCGCTGGCTTGTCCCCCAATGGTGCGAATAGGGACGGTGGTAACCGCCATTCCGGTCGCGCCATGATCTCTGCCATGGCCTCGAGGATTACGGGCCTGTCCACTCCTGACATGCCATTCTGCGTGTCAATCATGTCCAGTAGCCCTCTCCACCATTTATCGAGAACATTCACTCTCCTATCCAGATGCTCAGGTTCTAGATTTCTAGTAGATGGGTGATCAAGATAGAAATCATTTCGTAGAAATGGCAAGAGAGTCGATCGTACGACCTGAGCTTTCAAAGCACTCGTCTTGGTCTGGAATTTCCGGAAATCAGAGTCCAATGAACAAAAGGCCGGCCAGAGCTCATCCTTCTTTTGTGCTGAGTGCATTGCCAAGGGGGCAAGCTTGCCTTTCAGGCCTCTCGAACTTGGTCTGCTCGTTGCCGGGGTAGATAGGCCATTTATGTTCAGCGTAGATATTCCTCCCAGGCTGTTGTTGGATGTGTTTGAAAACCGAGAGCTGCCGTCATCAAAGATGCTGGTCTGAATCTTCTTCGACCGCTTGAGTAGCTGGGTACCCCTTCTCACTAGTCCCGCCCCTGGGCTCTCAGATCGGGCTTTCGCTTTAGATAACCCAGATCGTATCGATAAGGCAGCTATAGATTGTTTCGGGCTTGAGGATGATATGGAGCTTGGAGGTGTCGAATGATCATCCGGGCTGTGGCCCATCAAATCAGAGACCAGCTTCTTGCTTGGGGAAGGCGACCTGGAGGACGATCTGGAAGAACTGCTGTCGTCAGATTGTGCTCGTGATTGCGACGCTGTCGACCTTGTTGAGGAAGTTCTTATCGGTATAGGACGAGACTGTGTGGTTCGGTCCCCGGGTGCCTTCCAGGGTAACGAGATGGTCCGTTCAGGGCTCCCTCGGACCCTCGACACCCACCCCGACACAGTGGATTTGCGTTTGTCGGCTGTCTGTAGCTCTTGCTGTTGGCTTTTACTTCCTCCATGTTTCGAGTGACCCTTTTCAGTAATCGTAGCTTCCGATGATGTCCGGGAGAGCTTGAAAGGCTCAACTGCTACCTCAGCGTCGAAGTAATCGTTGAGTTTGAAGGTGTCGACGTCGAGACCGGGCAGGAAGGTGAAGCTGGCAGACCGAGGTAATTCTTCGGAATCACGAGGAGATCGAATGTGTTTGAATTCGCTGGACTGGCGGGTTGGCAGGTTGGACGAGGAGTGAGAGCGCGGCAAGGCTGAACTGGCAGCGCCTGTCAAGACCTCCATATCCGGGGTGACACAAATGGAACCAAAGCGAGCGTGGAGACTTCAATTGAGCATGTTCGAACGGCGTAGGATGCTATTTTACTAGATCTTGTAGATGTAAAGCTCCTCCGTCCTGCAGAGAAGCGTGGGTTGTGGCAAACAAGAGTGTTCTGAAGCGCCTTGCTTGGACGAGATTGTGCCAGTCTGCCTGCCTAGCCAAAGCTATCGGGGATGGCTCGTGTTTCAAAAAGGTGACCTGGGTGATTAACGATTAAACGAATGCGGCGGTCCACGTATTATTCAATGCTCGCATAAGTCGATCGCAATGGTCACCAGATAGCCACAAACAAAAACCTATACGAATAATCGAGTCGAACTTTTTAAAAAATCGTGAAGTAAAGAGATTGGGAAAATAGTAATTAGAAAGAGAGGGGAATAGAGAGGGCTATGTCGGAGGCCTCGGGGATAGCAGATAGTGAGAGGGGGATGGGTCGATGAGTTCATAAAAAAAAGGGAACAGGTACAAAACTACATATACATATTTCTCGTGTTTTTAAGACATCTACATGTACTCTTTTCAAGACCATTTTGCTGCAAAGTACAGAATTTGTCGTAGTTTACTTATTTTACTAATAGCAGTACTCTTAATATGTGTATGCTCTACATACAGGATGTGTTGTCCGTTGTTATATATGTATTGCACTGAACCAGTACTGTACCTCCAAGAGATATCCAAACTATTCATGCATCTGTTGATATCTTGGGGGTAGCAGGGTAGTAGCAGGGTGTCTGAGTAACACCAACAGCAAGCACAGCACGATACAGCACGCACAGCCATGCGGAGACCTGGTTCGAAATGTCTGATTTATGCCCAGAGAGGAAATAATCGTAGGGGCTGACCATGATGTTGCATCAGCAGAGGGATCGGTTACAAGAGGCGATAATGTCAATATGCAAGGACACAACACCATACTGCATACCGGTAGTAGAGTACCCTATGTCAGCCCTTGACCGCCTGTAATACCTAGATTGCGAGTGGACAATTGCCCGTGCTTGACTGTGCTCCGTATGGCCACAGAGACCGGGAGCAAAAGACGTCAAACTCGTGCATCGGTGCAGGCTACCATGACCAGAGGACCAGTCCAGCTGAAAGATGGCCCATACCTGGCATGGTTGCGCGCGCTAAGACCATCTGCCCTGACCCGCTCGGTGGCGTGGTCCTGGTGGTTGTCGTCGTTGTCAGAGAACACTTTTCCCACAGAGTAAACACAAGCAGAGCTCTGTTGTCAAAGCCTCAAATCAGTGCTTGGGCCACGCCCTGAAACCGCATCAATATTGAACTCCACATAACAGACCCCTTTCTTCAGCCGTCAGATTTCAAAACTGAGTCGTCTCATGCCCCTATGTTGTGCGTGCCCGCAAATAGTGAGTTGTGTCGTACTCAGAAAAGTGGATGAGTAAACGTAGACTGGCCTCATATAAGGTAGGCAAGGCGTCGTCACTTTTGATATTGTTTTCTGGTAGTCCAACGCAGGAGGAGGGGATGATCGACACGGAGCGAAAACTGAACACTGTGTGGATTGTGGATTGTGATGTTCGCACCCCTGACGCGCTTTCCATATTGATTTTCGTAGGGATTGCGCCCCGCCGGCTGTTGGGAGCTAAGGAGTGAAAGGCAGATTTGCCAATTGGTGCGTGGAAAATGGCGCCTTTGCGGCAGTGAATTGGTCGAAATAAACAACCTAGCCATCAGTTCAGAGTGCCAGAAATGGACTTCCCATTGTGGTGATGGTCCGCCTTTCGTCTCTTTTCTCCCTAACCAAAGAGGCTGTGTTGTCCGTGGATTAGGCACCTCCCCTGCACGCTTTCAATAATATACGCGCGCGCAGGCATAGGTGGTCATCATCATGGTGTGTTGATGTGGCTCCATTCTTCACCACGCCAGTGATAACACGCCCTCGCTCAGCTTGTCCCGATTCGCCGGGTAATCATTGAAGCCGTGTCGAACATTTTCTCCTCGGTGATTCAAAACCCCATTCTTCGGGAAGAAGCACCACGTTGGGATCATCGCGGCAGGAAGCCTTGCTGCGTCATTGTAATATCCGAGTAAATGTGGAGCTCAGAGCATCTCCATCCGTCGATGGAATTGAGATAAGCCGCTGTGGTACTCGTGCCGCCCCGAAAGTCCGAAGAAGGATTCTGCATAGCGGCAGTGCGACAACAAACTATAATTCAATAAAAGCTTTCAACCACTCAGAGATAGAGTTGCTATATTGTGGCATTTTATTAAGGCAGTTACTCAAAATATAGGTCCAGAGAAAGAAAGCCCATCAGCTTAAATTGCTTGTATATCAATATACTTCGGCGAACCCCCATCACACACCCATGTACCATGCTCCATAGCTCGCTCGTCCGCCCCTCTAGACACCACTTCGGATCAATATTGTTCCTATCCCTTATCGCATCCGTCAGTTTGGACAAGGCGGTGGGCGGTCCGTTGAGGTCCAAGGTCAACCTCACCACCTATTGCCCCACCATCTTATTTGGTTCGTTATAAGCCACCATGGACAAACTTCCACCGGAAATACTCAGAGGGATTCTTGGATCATTGATTGCTTTGAATCCAAGCTCTAAAAATGATATACTACAATTCCGCTTGGTGTGCAAGGTCTTCAACGAGTTGCTTCGGGAGGATCTTCTTAAGACCATTCAGCTAGATTTCTCCCGCCTTGAAAGGAATGGAAAGCCTCTAGACTTGAAATACCTTGCAGGAGCTGCAGACTACTGCGATGCCATCTATGTCGATCTCACGATTATACGTGACGACGGTAAGTCTTTACTTGTCAGCTACTACGAATCGTACGAGTCGAAAGGGCGGTGTCGTGTGCCACATTAATCCACAGAACACCTTTCTATATACTTGAACTATGCATTACATCCGGCGGTTGCTGACCTTAGAACTTTAGATGAAATCCTACGCCTCGAAAATGCATTTGGGTCCATCGTGGACAAATTCCCCGAGATGAATGAGGTCTTTGACTCCCTCCGTCGATATTGTATGGGCCCAGCATCTTTCGATGAAAGCGACTTCAAGAATGCAGTGACCGCAATGCTTGATACAGCAACTAAAGCAAGCTGCTTTAAACTCAACCTGCCATTCCAATTTGTAGGCCAAGCAAGTCGATCAGGCACCATGCTTTTTGCAACAGCTGCTGAGTGCCTTGCAAATCGCTCAGAGGAGGCAGCTCCTATTGAAACTCTGGTGCTGAGCCACTTGTCTGATACAACCCTGCTCGACGTGTATCAAAACCCCATTGACCTGCAGAACGCCATCAAGATATTCAATCCTTTGAAGCACCTTGTTCTCTCTCTTAAGCGCCAAGAAAGCAGCGGCAACAGCCAGAATAGGTTTTCAGCAGCTCTTTGGAGGCTTATTACCGAGGCGTCTAATTTAGAAAGCCTCTGTATCATTGGCTGGAATAGCAAAAGGACTACTGCAGTTCGTCAGCATGAATTGGGCTTTCAAGGAGATTTACAGAGCTGGCAAATGCAATCTTTGCCGTATCACGAAATCATCCATATCACTGGAAGCAGCAACCTCGGCAACCTCCGCTACCTAGAACTGAACCGCGTCGATGTCGAGGCAGACTCCCTTCTTAATATGGTCTGGAAATGCGCTTCTTCTCTCAAAGAACTTTATTTGAATGAAGTCTACCTGAAGGTCCGGAATGGGGATGCCGTCCCACTATGGATCGGACTAGGACCTGAAGTTTCTAAGCCCCATGGCGCACAATGGATTGCCGAAGAACTCCTGGGAATGCCGGGCCTGGAATTATCTATTTTACGTGCAACCGCACTGGGTTACGATGAGTATTCGGCCGGGCCAGATTTCGTCAACCACGTTCAATTTGACCTTGATGACCCGTCTGGCAGAAAGCGCTCATTTGATGATCGCTTCGTCGAGGCGGCGCTTGGCCAAAATCCATCTTCATCTACCTTATCCAGACAAATGGCAGAATATGATGTTGACAGCTTCCAACACGGCCACAACACCACCTCGCACTGGAGGAGCAGCATTGATGGTGTCTTTTACAATCACAACGATACAGCACTGGACGAGCTAAAGAAAATACTTTCCGTTGTGGAACGCGGCATGGGCCTGCTGACCGCGGAGATTGATCGGATCAATACCGCCATACACTTTGATCCTACCCCTACCGCCACCTAAGTTGTCCCACACGAGATGAGGCGGTTACCTTTTACACCAACGCACGAATATCGAAATGACGACAAACTGTCCCGTTGACTATTCTTACCTACGGCTAGGAGAGGATCATCGGAGGAAGACTTGGACAAGGGGCTGGCTGGAAGATCATGAAAATTGGATCTGATTAAAGGCGTTTATCAAATTTGGAATACGTATACCCACGTTGCTATAAAGCAATGGCCAGCGCGTTCCTATAAAAATAGTATCGTTTATGAGAATTCAAGAAAGTATTTTTTATTTGGCTTGGTCTCTGGGAAGTAATCAATCCCGCGTTGTGCTTCTACATGAGGTTCGGCATGTGGGATAATGTAACGATGTAACGCAAACATTATAATCCTAGTTACTGTCACATCCACGTAGCCCTGTAACTCTGTCATACAATACGAGGTTGATATGCGCTAAGAAAAGGCTTATAAACATGACATGCTGTGTGTACGATGTCGTTCCGAAGATACCGAGAGTTGAGTACCAAAGAGGTTGTAAAATCGTGATACACTGTTAGATAAAAGGCCATATATCTCAAGGAGAATGCTTATAGTAGACTTTAGTAAAAAGCAACGTTGTTGAACAAATACGTGAATGAGGAATGCGCGGTTATTGAATTAATCATAATTCAAAAGGGGTAATCGCGAAGGTTGGAAGCGGAGCGGAGAAACACCCCACAAGTATCCACCCACTCACCGCACATCAAGCAGCAATGTTCACCCAAGCATGGTATCATTCGTATGAAGATCGTTTTTAACTCCTAACTGCCGAACGCTTCCCCTCACGTGTGTCCCAATGTGCACCAGTTTGTCCCATCTCATGTCAACTCGAGCATCAATCGTTCACCAGTGGGAGCTTGGTGGTTGCGGGTAAGACGGACATCCAGCCGGAGCTAGAGACATCAACAGTTTATACGAATCGCACTTTTTGGAGCTTGGGCCAAATGATGGGACGACGCCAATGCGCTTCAACCTCTCGATAAACCATACCAGGAGGCAATGTCAATGGAGTCCCCACGGCGCCGAGCGCCATCTGCGCCGTCGACGACCTATGATATAAATGGTACCAATGAAGATGATAGAATCGCCGAGGTGTAAGTGGAACCCCTTGACCTTCACCCTGTCCTGTCAGCCTTGTCCCTTTCCAAAAGAGTGCGCCCAAGTCCACCTTGCGCTTCAGCCTCAACGTGCAGTATTCGCACGAATCAATAAATCAATAAACCCCACAAGCGCCCTGCGCCTCCGCATTCGGATCAGAATGGCTGACATATCTGGTTCAATAGCAGGCGAGCGTCAGCCGCCACGAACGGCAACCCAAGCCCCTTACCAGCGACGAGTTCAAACCGCTCCATGTCGCATGGCACATTGGCAACAAGCCGCAGCTCCGATACTTCCCCGTCGTATAAATTGACGCAGGACGAAATTGACTTCATCGCCCGGACTGAGACATCAAGCTGGTACGCGCGGGCAGAACCGACGAAGGCGTATGAGGGCGACGCGGAGCCAGGAATGGAACCACATCTCCCCCGCAGGTCAGACAGCAGCGACAGCTACGGTATGCGACCTTCAACTGCTTCATCGGCGGCGACGACAGGGTGGCGCGCAGTGAACTGGGCGAGTGGGGCGCGAAACAGCTCGAAAACGTCCATGGACACACAGAATGCTGCCAGTTCTAGTCCCAAGAGGTCGACGTTTGCGAGGTCAGATCCGCCGAGGAAGTCATCACTGGGTTACGGCTATAATGAATCGAGTAATGGGGATGGAAATGTACAAAATACCGGACCGGGAGGATTGTTACGACCAAAGAAGTTACGACCACAGCGGTTGAATATTTTCGACGCTTTCGATAATAGTTCGGATTACTATGCCGAATCGGCATTACGACGTTTGCCAGAGGAAATAATAGCACTCATAGTCGCGGAGCTCAGGGCTGTGCATCTGGACGCGGACGAGAAGAAGAGGACATGCCCAACTTGCTATATGCGAGATGTATGCAGCCTCACGCTCGCAAATCGTCAATTTATGGGTCCTGCGAAGAAAGTTATGTACGAGACCATCATACTCACAGGATCGGACTCTATGGGCCATATTAAAAAGAGGTTCAGGGTAAAGTTTGGAACGCGGCTAAAGCTCCTGCGGAGGACATTGCGGGCGAACCCTGGGCTAGCAGAATTGGTGAAGACGATACGAGTACCCTCACACATGGAGGCAGGTGCGGCGAGCTCGAAGAAAGATCAGTTGCTATATGACGATATTGTCGCATCGATTGTTATGGCATGCCCAAATCTGGAAAGGCTTGTTGGGTTTTATCCCCATTATGATTATGATTCCTCACGCATCTCTCATGCCCTGAGCACTAGAACGAGGCTTGCCGAGCAACTGTGGAATATCGATGGACAACCGTCATTCCAGACTTCCTACGCCAGGTCAGTTGGTGGATACGGTGTTCCGCTGTCCGATCAAGCTCAGGCGTTCATCTCCCATCATTCCGGGTGGGACTTCCTCCGTACCCTAGCAATACACTGTAGGCCGACCAGTGCCTTTGATGCTTCGGTGCTCGAACCACTCTGGAGCCACCTTCCCTCCCTCCGTCATCTGGCTCTCTCCTCCTTATCACCGCCGCCGGATTTTATAATGCATCTCCCACCGCTAGCCTCCCTCCACCTCTCAATCATCTCGACCGCTACTGCCCAGACTCTCGTCGACCTAACGAGAGCTCCACTTACCGCCACACTCTCATCTCTAACATTATCCTTACTTCCACCCGACGTTATGTCCATCGTGGCCATTGGACGGATCCTTTCATCTCTACCCTCACTATCCCAAGTCTCCTTCTTTTCACCGACACCACTGGTTCTCCCCGCGGGGACAACTGTGTTCCTACACCCTTACATCGCGTCACCCAGGTTGAAGTTCCTGCACTGGGATATACCATCTTCACCCCAGACTTCTGAGGTGAACCGCAGCGACGCAAACTACATCCTCGCCAAAGCCATTGACGCGGGTGGATTCCCACAATTGCGGAAACTGAGAGCCCCGAGAGATTATGATGGAATCCTACAACGAACCTGTCGGCCGAGTAGAGGTTTCGATACTCCGTTGGTAGCCCCGTCTTTCAATGGAAATGGAAGGAACGGGCAGATACCTACAGGACGGAGGAAAGGCTCAGAGACCTCGATGTCAAGTAGCACAAGCGGCACCAGCGGGCACGCAGCAAACGGCGACTCCTCATATGGACCAACCTCAGGCCTGCGAGAAGCTCGACAAGCAGCACAAGCAAGGATTGACCTCGCAAAACTAAAGCCTCGCTGGAAAATTGCCTGCGAAGACTGGTCGACCCCCGACCAAGTCCGCGTCACAGCTCGCTTCGATGCCGGCGGGTTCGTAGGCACGATTGGGTCCCGAGTCACGTACTGGCTTGAGGAAGATGGGATTGAAGGGCTCGAGGGACTGATTCATGGGAGGTCGTCGTATGAGGAGTGTAATGGGAGTTGGAATGCGAGACAAGATGAGAAGAGGGGGTGGGGGAGTGCGGGGCCGGGGATGGAATGGCATACGCCTAGGGAGAAGGGTTGGAAGGCTGAGAGCTTGGATAGACTTTTCTAGGGGGGGTAGGCAGAAGTCGCCCATCACCTCTTACCCATTACCTCCTATACCCATTACCTCTTTTGCCCATTACCTCTTTTGCCCATTACCTCTTTTACCCATTACCCATTACCCATTACCCATTACCTCTTACCCATTACCACCTTGACCTTTACAAACTTTTTATCGAGTGAAAGTGGTAACGACTAAGCCTTGTTGTTGGTGGCGCCTAATATGGGTAACCAACAGAAGCTATCTTTAAGTGGCCAGAGGTTGACAGGGGGGGTTGTCCTGAGGTTGCAGGGGGGTTGCCAACAGGTTGAGCAGGGGATGATCACCAAAGCCAAAAACCGAAAACCAAAAACGGTTTTTGGTTGTATGTCCCAAGCTTGGGTCATTCAGTCAAAGAGTCACCTATGCCATTGTATTGTTGACTGAGGCTACATCTGACCTGGATGAAGATACCTCTGGCTTTGTTTCTGCAGCCACTTCTTACGTGAATGATCACTACAATGCAAAAAAGCAGGAATGCCGAGACCGATCTCTCGAAGTGATATCGAATGCCGTCTTCTG